>VDFB02184719.1:0-39368 GCA_007258455.2 Sequoia sempervirens | reverse complement strand
ATTACACATTTAATTTCGTATTAATTAAATATTAACTATTTAATGATTATAATATAAAGTTATAATATTAAATTATAACTTAAGTGATTCTTCTTGAGGGGTGCGCCATCATCAGAAGGGGCCAAAATTGATCATTAAAATATAATAAAATATTTTGGCTGAGACTATTGAAATAATAAAAGAATTAAAAGTCAAATATTTAAAATTCCCTATCTTTAAGGAAATCGCACTTTTGAGAAGAATAAAGGTTTTGCATTGGGATTTGAGCCATTATGCATATTTGACTTATTGAAAATTGATCAGTTTTGTCTGAGCACAGAACCTTAGGGTTTGAGTCTCGAATTCCTTGGAGAACGAGCCATCTCCATTGGAAGCAGTTCAGAGGGTGTGAAATAACACCTGATTTATTGCCAGTTGTGAGATTTCTTCATCCAGAAGAAATTACAGAGTTTCACAGAAGTATTTCATCAGGGTTTCAGAGAGATATTCATTTTCAGAGGTTACAGAGTAACAGACTTACAGAAGATATTCATTCATTATTCAAGGCGCCCAGTTTATTATCACTCTGGAGAATTCTTAGAAGGGCCGTACCTCTTGCATTTATTGCAGACCTGTACCTGGCCGTACTGTCATATAAAGGCGAGTTTGTGATCTTCAAGAAGACGCCTATCATTCTGACTTCCAGTTTGCACATGTGGTGGCGCTAGGGTATCAGGAGTTATCTGAGACTGCCAGACAGGAGATTCTAGAGGAACCGTACCTTCTTGTTTGCTGCTGTCATTTACCAGGCCGTACCATTCTGTACTTGGCCGTACCATATCAGCAAGCATGTCTTTTTGTCTCCAGAGCACAACGCCTTACTTATTGGTCTTCTGACTTCTTTCCTGGAGGCGCCTACATCCTTGGTTCAGTGTGTGAGCTTTGGAGAGTGGGAGAAGCTGAGATTGGTGAAGCCGTACCAACATCTGGAGAATATTTATTGCTGCTACAGAAATCAGGTTTTTTCATAAATGTCATTCTTTTTTACCTGCATGCAACTGGGTATCTATTGTAATCAATCTGAAAGATTAATAAAAGGTCCAGCATGAGTATTAGCATTAAATTCTGTAGTTTTTAGAGTTAAATGATTTTTAGTGAATTTATTTCAAGTACTTGCAAAAATCGCCATTCTTCATTTGTATGCAAAAACGTCCAAAAACCAAAAACCTTCAAAAAGATTCAGAAAACTGTCAGATTCGGAGAATAGGGGAAACGGGGGTTTCTACAATCATTAAAAGTTGACTAACACTTAGAAGATTTTCTTTTAGGCCTTTAACATACAAAACATTTTCTGTTTTTGTTTTCCCATTATCTAGACTAAGTGTTCCTTTTCCTTTTATTTGTTTTATTGTATTATCACCAAATCTTACTGTTCCTTCATCAGTAGGTTCACGAGAGATGAATTTGCTCTTGTCACCTGTCATGTGCTTTGAGCACCCACTATCAATGTACCATCTATCCTTCTTACTTTCAGCATGTAAGGCGGTTTGAATGAACATTGATTTCTCCTTTTTCCTCCACACTTTGATAGGCATTTCTTTCCTTTTAATAGACTTATCTTCTTTCTTGTTTTGTTTTGGAGAATCATTAGAAACTATCCTACAAGCTTGTGCTTTGTGCCCAAGGTTATTACAATTGTAGCATAGACTATTATAGTCCATTAATGGTGTGAAAGGATTATAATCTCTCCTAAGGTAGCTAGGAATATTTTTTACTTTATTTTTACAATTTAAGGCCTTGTGGCCAAATTTGTTACATAGAAAACAATACCCATTGAATGTATATGATTGCCTAGTGTTTGATTTTCTTTTAGGATCAGCACTTATCCATTCTTCTTCAACTTGCTTTGAGAAAGTCTTGAAATCTTCTTTGGAGTTAGTGACCTTCTTGGATTGTTCTTCAAAACTACCTCCCATTTTGCTTTGAAGAAAATCTTGAGCCTTCATTAGCTCAATCAACTTGCTGGATTCTTCATCAATCTTTGTGTGTTGAACCTTTGTTTTCTCCAATTCCAACTTTAGCATTGCTATCTCTTGCTCCAGCTTGTTACATTTCATCTCCTTTGTATTGAGTTTGTTTTTCAACTCTTCTTCATTTCTTTCAGCTTCCATGATTTGAGCTCTCAAATCTTCAATGGTTTTGCTTGAATTCTCCAAGTCTTTTGTCATTACTTTGACCTTCAATTTGTACTTGGTAGCCTTCTTCTTCAAATCTTCATTCTTCTTATAAGCATAGTGCAGTTCTTCTTCAAGATCTACTTCCTCTCCTTCATTGCAATCTTGATCTATCTCCTCTTCTACATCAAAATCTTCATCAGCATTTAGTTCCTCACATTCAGCCATGAACAATATTTCCTCTTCACTATTGCTAGAGCAATCTTCACTTTGTTCTTCGGAGGTGCTACTATCTTTCTTTGAATAGAAACTCTTCTTATGTTTTTGAAACTTCTTTTTTGAGTTATTATTGAAATTCTTCTTTCCCTTTTTCTTGTTGCTGATTTCTTTTTCTTCTTCACTAGAGCTGTTTTCATTTTGAGGACATTTTGAGGCATAATGTCCAACTTTTCCACAATTGAAGCACTTAAAAGGATATTTTCCTTTGTATTTTCCTTTTCCTTTCTTAAGTTTACCCATGAAGTAAGATTCTGCTTCATCACTTGATTTTTCATCCTTTTCTTCATGCTTGTTCTTGCCCTTTTTGGATGCTTTGAATGAGACTTCCTTTTGTGGTGATCTTCCTTCAATCCTCATCTCATAGGCAGCAAGGATTCCATGTAATTCATCTTTGGTTAGCTGATCCAAGTTTGTTAATTCCTCCAATGCTGCAACCTTGGCTTCAAACTTTGTAGAAAGAGATCTTAGAATTTTGTCAATAATGAAGTCATCCTTGATCTCTTCACCAAGTCCCCTCATGATATTCACTGTTTCATCAACACGAAGAAAATATGAAGCAATATCTTCATCATCCTCCATTTTGAGAGTCTCCAACTTTCTTCTATGAGTTTGCAACTTTGCTTTCTTAACCTTTGCATCTCCTTCATAAATATTCTGAAGTTTGTCCCAAATTTCTTTTGCTGATTTGCATCTCATGACTTTTGTAAACTCAGAATCTGTTAGGCTGCAAAGAAGAGCATGCTTAGCCTTTGCATTGTTTTCACTTCTCTTTTTCCCTGCTTGATCCGTTGGAGGGGTGGCTGGAGGTGAGTACCCATCAACAACAGATTGCCATACATCAAACCCAAGTGCATTCAAGTATGCTTCCATCTTGATATTCCAGAATGCATAATTAGTCCCATCAAAGATGGGTGCTTTCACTGTGTTGCTTTGATTCGCCATATGTGCTCTTAAGGATCTCCTTCAAGCGATTAAGCTTTCAAGAAGGACCTTGCTCTGATACCAATTGAAGAGCACAAAGATTTACTGAGAGGGGGGGGGTGAATCAGTAAATCAACACAAACTTTCAATTTTATTCTTTTTGAAACTTATTACAATCAACTTTTTGATATGAACCAATTTCCCCAAGTTGACACAACTTTATTGAAATAATATTTTTTCAAAGTAGGCACCAGCCTACAGATTTACAAAAAGATGATTTAGTAGAATGTAACCTACAAGGAACACCTAGACCTTTACAGATTTAGTAGGCACCTACCTACAAGGAGCACCAACCCCTAGTGCAAAGTATCAAACCTTGACTTGATGGATGTAAGACTGCCTTCAATCTGATCTTTACAATCCCAGCTCTCCAATCTGCTCTATGTGATAAATGATATCACCCTAAGCCCACACAAAGAGATGGGATACTTGATTGATCTGCTAATCCTCAAAACAACCACACCATCAAACTTGAAAAGAATGGAAAATATATACTTAGATCAAAGTATGCATCCCTTGGAGAGAGAGCACAACCTTTTGTTTACTTGCGCCTCTTCATTTGTTTTTAAATATCTTTTCAAATATGTTCTTTAAAGTCTTCAGATTATCTTTAATTATATTCGTACCTGTTAAGAGAGGCACGTCTTTTTGATAGAAGGACGATATTCACAGAAATGCGTCTTTTGTAAACGAATCATGGAGGCATGTCTTTTTGTTAGAAGGATGATATTCACAGAAATGCGTCTTTTGTAAACTAATCATGCCTTTTTCCTTTTGGAACAGTTGTAAATGCTTCTTTGCCTTATTCGCAACTATTCACACGTCCAACTCATACCTTTTTGGAACAGACATATTTTAAAAACATCGCATTCTTTGTCTTTAAAAGTCGTATCTTTCAACAGTTGTGAAGACGTCTATTTGAGAAATATGTATGTGTTTAATAACCATGCCTTCCTTTTCTTTTAAAAACACGCGTGTTATCTTAAACAAGCACTTGTTATCTTAAACCATAATTATGATAACGATCTGAAGTCATCAATCTGAATATGAAATAACTGAACTTCTACTTCGGCCTGACACCATCGATCTGAAGACAGCGATTTGAATATTAAATAACTGAACTTCTAATTCGGCCAGACACCATCGATCTGAATACATCATGATCTGAACGTGTATCTGTATACTCTGTTCAAACTAGAGATGAATACTTCTACCACGGCTTGCATTATCAGATGAATACTCTATTCAAACTGGAGATGACTACTTCTATCACGGCTTGCATTGTCAATCTGAAGATGATCTAAAACAGATTACTTCTACTTCGGCCTGCACTTTCATTAAAAGAGATTGTGTTCCATAGTGATTTTCTATCATTAAGCACATCAATAAATTATTCCAATAACCTCATTAAACCAAACCAAGTCTAAACATCAACAATTTGTCTTGACATCAATGACAATACTTCTAACACTTTCTACCTTCTAAGCCCCCTCATTGGTCGGCAGGACCTCATAGCGATGATGTCTCCTTTCGTCGGCGAGCTCAACTTCATTTCGGGGAGACCCCATCCTGTCGGCCAGAGGTTATACCGATGAGACTCCATGTCGGTGAGACTCTACGCAGTCGGCAAGACGTCTCCCCGAAACCAACCCACTTCGGCTAGACATTCCATCATCGGTGAGACCTCATATCGAGCTCAAAACTATCACCGAGAGTTTCATTCGCTTCGGTGAGACGTTACACCAACCGCCTCCATTTCTTTCGAGCTCGAATCCTCTTTCGGTGAGACTCCCATGTGTCGGTGAGACATTATGCCGAAGGCAATCCCCTTCGGCGATACTTTACGCAGTCGAAGAGACATTACCCTGACCGAAATCATTCCCCCCGACGCCACCCTTGTAAAAAACTGTCGGCATGACCTCCCTCCAAGCGGAGAGATATGTGAAGACTCATGGCGACCCGAATGTCCTGGCGACGGGTGTATTAAACCAAGTAGAACGCACTGCTAGTTGGCAAGACAACAGGAGGGTCTTGCCGACTTTCTTCTTTGATGAGTTTTTTGCGCCAAAACTGATTGAGGCATGCCTTCCAACAGACCTCTTTGTGAAATATCCTCAAGTGCATGATCTAACCCTTGATGCAAATTCCCCATTTGGCCTTTATGAACACCTGAAACACAATTTGTCCTGCCTGATGAGCCCGTAGGTGAAAATTGGGCAATAGGTCCATGGAACAAATAATCTACTTGCCAACAAAGTCCCGAGAGATGTATTTAACATATATATTTCCTCACGTTACCAAGCTCGATATTCTTTAATTCCTGACTGTCGGTACTTAGAAAATTGCTGCGGTGTCTTCCAAGGACAAGATAAATAATTGCGTATAAATTGAGGTTCAATTGATAAATGGCTTCCCCTATGCCACGACTCCTTTCATTGACATGATAGCTCACAGTAATTGACCACGACAGGGTAAGCGGCATCAAGGCTGAAGTTGTCTTCAAATAATGTACAAGCAACTCCCAACAACTCAAGGCATTGACTTCTTTTAAAATATTGACTTGGCCGCTTAAAGGAAATCTACTGCCATGTCACCTTCCCAGAAACAATATGAAGTGTCAAATAACTTGTATCGATTCCTTCATTGAATCGTATTATTTCATATTCCATTTCCCACGATTCTTCCAATAATACTTCCAGTGGCTCTATATCAAACACCCGATACATGGCATGATAGAATATCAATTAGAAGTTCCTGTTTCTCGTATTGGCAATGGAATTCAAGCTTCCCACGACATCTCCATACAGGCAACACTCTTTAAGAATTAATAGACGACTCCTTTAATTTCACTCGATGCCTTCCAAACATAGGTGAATGCTCTTGTTTATTTGTCTCGACGTCTCCTTATATGCCACGACTTCTATAAAGATTAATCTTTACAAGTTCTGGAGCTATCGGCATGCCAAGTTGACATTAAATTTCCGCCTATATTTCATTGACTAATCATATATATGTCAAGCTATCCGAACCTGGCACCCACTGGAATATCAATCGACATAGGAATATCAATGGTTTGGTCGAGTCTGGGATGGCAAAGATGCGGCTTTCCTTGGATTATTCTCTTCGACTCCTTGTCTCTGTTCTTGAGCTACGACAGCCACCCACCGTAATTTCAATTATTAACATTGCTTAATGGCACCTATCCTTCCTCCAGGAGAGTCACGATTCATTCCCTTGTGTGTATTTGTTTCCTTATAGCAATAGCAGAAATAAGAAACCAAATAACATGTTCAGCCTGACTTCCCAGATCATTGATAACTCCCTGTTATGCCTCCTTGAAATGCCTTGATATTGAATAGATATCGATTGAGAAATATAAGAAGTCTCCTTTTAAGACCATTCACGGGTTCCCCTTCCCACAACAATTTTCAAAGAGAATACTGTAACTTCTGATTTGCCTGGTATTCTGAAATCATTCACAACAGAATCAAAGTAACTAATGATTTGCAATGAACCTTCAATCCAACTCAAACACACACCACAACAAATCAAGGGACGTCACAAATACAATCCATCCACAAGTAATAATATGGTGCAAGCTGTGTGCGGCCAATAAATTCAATAATAATAAATTTAACCAGTCCCTGATGTAATCTGACAATACTTTTTCTGAAATCTCTTAGTAGATTCCCAAAACAAGAACTTATAATTTGCCTTTACCAGACATCACAAATTTCCTCAAAACTTCATATCGTTAATTCCAACTGCAAAATTTGAGTGACTTTGCTAGTTTAGAAATTGGGGTTTTGTCCAATTATGAGAATATGAGGGTTTTCGTCCTCAAATTATGAGAAAGAGCCAAGCTCTCCAAACCATAATCAACCATACCTCCTGAAAATGAACTTCTCCAGATCTTTTATTGACCTTTGCCTTGCCCCTTCGTTTTCAGCTTGCGTGACTCCTCAAATTCTTCTCTTTTAATCTCCAAATTGTGACTTAATTTTAAATCTGCATTTAATAAGTCACTTTAAATATAATATTATTTAATTAATAATATTTCCTTTTAAATTAACATTTGGAGGAAAATATTAAATAATTAAAATAATATTTTATTTCTCCACGTAAAATAAAATGGGACATTAAACTTTCAAAGAAGCTTAACCTATAGATAAAACTCTTTAACTTGTCCTTGATAAAGTGCATTATAGATGGGTGCAAATTCTAGATCTAGGAAGTATTGTGAATCCCAATCCAAGGTACTATGGCCTCAATTATCTAGCACTAAAGTTCTATTGTAGCAATTGGTTCTCTTGTTGTCTTTAGTCTTTATCTTTTTGTGCTTGATCATAGACACAACTGTTGAAAGTATGATAACCACTTCATGTGCCTTGCATTATCCAACTTACTTTGCACATGAGGAAATCTAAGTTACTGACTTGTCGCACAGTGGCCCTAGGTTGGGTTTGATCCACACCTAGTTTGGTATGGTTGGGGATTCATCCAAGGGGTGACATTTGCTCTGTTGGTCCATCTCAAATGAACTTGGGCGAACCCACAATGAATCTAGAAGGTTTTGTAGGAACTTGGAATGAACCCATGCCATTTTGGGTGCTTTTATTTTATTTTTCAACATTTTAATCATATTTGGAATTTGGCTTTGACTATGATGGATAAAAACAAATCCCTGACCCTCAAAGTGACTTCTAAAGCATTTGAAAGACTAAAACAAATTAGTTTGACCTCATCGTGAATACAAAACACAAAAAACATTAATTTTTGTTTGCCATTACATGAATAAAGTAGAAGATTGATTAGCGAAGGTTCCAAAGTGGTAGAGCCCATTTGCTAACAAGGAGATTGTAGAGGAAGATTTCTGCAAAAGAACTAAGTTTTATGGTTTTTTTTTTTCTGCAATTTTGTTTTAAAAACTCCCTTGTTTTGTTTTCATTCTTTTGTGAATCTATGGCATATGCTTAAGTTTTTAAAATGAGTTAGGCTATATATATTTGTGTTCATTTGTCTTGAATATGTTGTTTATCATACTTGTTGCCATAGAGATTACAATGGCAACTAGTTCTAGCTTTGTGGGTTGATTTTTCTTCAAAATAAACCCAAATTCTCTCCTTTGGAAGTATGTTGAAATGGTATAGTTGGTCCTGTGTGGTGGGGTTATGTTTGGGTTTGCAATGGGTGTGGTATCACATTCAAGTTCATACAGCAAGCAAAATCCCATTTGTGTGGTGCATTCTTGATAGGCATCAAAGCTTCCCTAGGAAATAATGGTGTACCCATTCCATTAGAGCAAGTCATAGCATTTATTGAGTTGGGGAGAGAAGATGAAGCAACAGGTTGTAGATCAAATCATCTTTTGGCAGAGAAAGGATCTCGAGGAATGATGCCCTCTCCTTCCCCATCTAATCCTAAACTTGTGGTAGAGAGCCACCCTTTTTAGCCACATGTGAAAAAGAATTTGTGGTCATTACACTAAGAGACCAAAGGGACTGCTGGAAATGACATTTCACAATGAGTCTCAAGAGATTGTTGAT
This sequence comes from Sequoia sempervirens, assembly GCA_007258455.2. Lineage (NCBI taxonomy): Eukaryota > Viridiplantae > Streptophyta > Pinopsida > Cupressales > Cupressaceae > Sequoia > Sequoia sempervirens. The sequence goes on along the minus strand of VDFB02184719.1, from coordinate 30,409 downwards.
CAACACATTGCAAGATGTATCTATACAAATGGATTGGCTTTCAATGTGCACTCACCATATTGGCAAAAAATGTGAGAAAAATTAACGAGGCTCTAAAATGGTACAAGAGCCCAAGTTTTGAGAAGGCATGTAGCACCTTATTAGAAAAGGAGGTGAAGCTTGGAAAGGATTTATTGAAGCCCTTAAAGGACTCGTGGGTCAAAATAGCGGTGTCATCATTTTCGATTGATAGAATGATTCAAAAAATCTGTTATTGATCAATGTCATTGTAGTGTCCCCTAAAGGGGCAATGTTTTTGAGAGTAGCGGGTTGTGAGGGGGAGGTCAAGCATGTCACATTTATTGCTAACATCCTCATGATAGCCATTGAGGAAGTGGAGCCTCATAATGTTCTTCAATCATAATGAATGATGCTAAAAATTGTAGAGAAGAGTTTTTTTTTGTTGAGGAACATTATTCACACATCTTTTAGACACCTTTTGTTGTCCACTCCATCAATCTTATGCTATAAAAGATTGGATCAAACAAGTATATGCCAAGGCCGAAGGAATTTGAATGTTCATGAACAATGACCATGTGTTATAATGCATATTTAGATCTTTCTCGAAATTGGAGTTGATGAAAGTAAGTGAAACATTATATAATTTTAATATTTATATTTCACTTTTGTAATTAATTTATCTTCAATTAAATTATGTTTTGTTCTTTTTTTTTATAAATTTTGAATATCTCCTTAGTTTCATTGACTCCATTGTCAGTATGATCTGTTATATTAACATGGATAAGCCTTGTTTGAGAGAGATGTATGATGGGATTGACTCAATGATTGAGAGGATCGAGACCACTATAAGTGAGAAAGAACAAGATCTTGAAAATACTTTCTTCAAATAAGTGCACAAAATGTCCTTTTCAGATGAAGTTAATCAAGAGCATCTTAATCTATTATTTTATGTTCTGTAGGCTAAAGGGAAGGTAAGGGAACTAATTTAATAATTTAAGTTGTTCAAAAAAACAACTTTATGATTTATTCATAAAAATACAACTTATGTTTTATCATTAAAAATGTTGTTTTAAAATGAGGGATGGAAAGTGTCTCTAGGATTGGGGTCCAAAAGTAAAGCTATTTCAAAAGGCTCTTCTAAACACTTTTAAAAAAAATGAGTTTTGGAGGGAAAAAGGGAAAAAAATTTATTTCATTTCCTCAAAAGTTCCTATAAGTGGAAGATAGAAGAAACTATTCTAGTATATTATCAAACCCTAGTTTCTTGAGATTGAACATTGTTCATCTTTTCTATCCTAGGATGAAAACCCTCCTATTCATTTGAGTAATTTCATTTAGGATTATCAATGAGCTGAATAGTTGCAAGAAAGTTTCTAGTTCCAATTAGTTTGTTTGCTGTGTGAAGATTTCCAATTTGATTGTAGATTTTGGGTGTGATACGCGTGGTTTCTCAATTTGAGGAGTTTATTGTTCATCTATTTGCTCTAGCAAATCTGAATTGTTGTTATTTGGAGTGTTGATGTTGGTAGTACCATTTATGGGAGTTGTACATGTTCCATATTTGAGTATGGAGTTTGTTTGATGAATAAATCTCATAGACGCATGGTTTACAACATCCTCAACACCTACCGTTGGGTTTAAAGACCATTGTACGCAGTAATAGCTTGGGCATAACATACTTATGGGGCCATACAAGGTACATTATAGGATGTACAGTTTTGTGGGTTGAGTCGCTATTGCTTTTGAGGCATCCTTGGGCTGTCAACACCTGTAACCCTCCTTATCAGTTTTTCCATTGTATTTGTGGTGCTTTAGGACTAATATGTGTGATTTCTAGATTTGAGGAGGTTATTGTTCATCTATTTGCTCTAGCAAATCTGAATTGTTGTTATTTGGAGTGTTGATTTGGTGGTAAAATTTATGAGAGTTGTACATGTTCTAGATTTGAGTATGGAATTTGTTTAATGAATAATCTCATAGAGGTGTGGTCGTTGGGTTAAGTTCTTACAACATCTTCAACACCTGCTGTTGGGTTTAAAGACCATTGTATGCAGTAATAACTTGGGTGCAATGTACTTAGGGGGCCATACAAGGTACATTATAGGTTCTAAGTTTTTTGGCTTGAGTCATTGTTGCTTTCGAGGCATTCTTAGGCTGCTAACACCTATAACCCTCCTTATCAGGTCTGCCACCTACTTGGGAGTTGTATTTGTGGTGCTTTGGGACTACTGCATTCATTCTGGGTGTATGTAGCCATTTTCTGATTTGCTACAGCAATTGTATAGCTGCATACAGAGCGATTCACTTAATCTTTTGTTGTCATGTGCACCTGTAGCTAGGCCGTACCATACTAGGGCCTAATAATTGAATTCAATCTCCATTTTTGGCTGTTGTGCTATCATTTTTGGGTGTGGTACATTTGAATATTAGTGTTGGAGTGAAATAAAGTCTGCTACAACTTTTGTATTGTTTTATTTTCTATTCACTTGTTCACAATCGGTCTATGTATTGGGCCATACCAGCAAATTGTGAGTTTATTCAAGCATTGTTGTGTGTTTCTACATATAGTTTTCTGTTGTAATCAATTGTGAGTTTAAGGAAGGATTGCTAAAATTTCTAGCTATTTTATTCTCATATTTTGCTCTGCAATTTTTTGTGTGGTTCATTACCAGAAAGGATATTAGATTTGTAGTTGATTTTCATTTGTAAATTCATAGCTGCTAGATAGTTTTGCATCGATATTGTAAGTGGATTCTAGAAGGTGCACTACCAGATCCCTCATTCATAATTGCATTGACATTGTAATAGAGATTGGATAGTGTAGCTGCCAAGATCACAACTTCTTAATTTCAATTGGATAATTACATGCGTTAGTCTAGAATGTTTGCAGCTGGAGTCAACATATTTATCTTCTAGTTTTGCATAAATTGTGAACTGTGTGGTTTGCCATCACTAAGTGAATTTAATTGTTAATTGTTCTTATCCTAGCTATCATATGCTCTCACCTTGCCCGCATTAGGATCTCAGTGATCAGAAAGTGCTTGGGTTTGTGTTCTACTTTAGAATTTTTTTAAAGTCTCAGTTAATATCCCAGCTTGGGACATCACATAAAATTATTGAAGTGAGATGGAATGTGATGATCACCTTGCTACATCTTTTTGCCTTTGCATTGAGCCCAAAATATTATAGTGTTGTGATTCTTTTTTGTGTTGATGAGGGTTGTACTATATAGATATTTCAAAACTAGCAAAGGGTACATAGTAGGGTTTTGTGTACTTTTCCTTGACCTTGATTTGCAGGATGTAGCCACAATTGAGTTTATTGATATTATACACTCCAATGGTCAAAGTAATGAAGTTCTTCATGACAAGTTCAAGAAGGATGCTCACAATTGGTGGCACTTTCATTGCCAAGCATTCTAACACCTACAACCTCTCATAATCAAAGTTCTATAGGAGGTTTTATAATTGTTTTTATCTACCTTTGAAGTTATATTTATAATTTTAAATTATGTAACTAGTTCTCTTACTTCGTCTTAAAAGGTTGCTAGTTCATTTGCATCTAAGATAAATTGGAGCACATACCTCTTTATCCACTCAATAAAGCGCAAGTGATTGCACTCAAGAAAGGCAGAGGGCTTCGTGTATGTGCATTCCTTCTATATAGAGATTTCAAAATTAGCGAAGGGTACATGGTAGCATCTTGTAGACTTTTCCGTGATCTTAATTTGTAGGATATAGTCACAATTGAGTTTATTGATTTTATACACTCCAATGGTCAAAATACTGAAGTTCTTCACAACAAGTTCAAGAAGGATGCTTATAGTTAGTGGTACTTCCATGGTCAAGCATTCTAACTCCTACAACCTCTCGTGATCAAAGTTTTATTGCAAATAAGTTTTCTAAATTTTTGTTTTTTCATCTTAAAAGTTAAATCTTATAGTTCTAAATTTTATGACTCTAGTTCTCTTACTTTGTCTTAAAAGGTTGCTAGTTCATTTACATCTAAGACAAATTGGAGCAAATACTTCATCCACTTAGTAAAGTGCAAGTGACTGCATTCAAGAAAGCTAGAGGACTTAGTGTATGTGTACGAGGATGTGAAATATCAAGCTATAGCATATTGACATGGATGCTTCCACTTCCCAACATATTGCACTTGATGAGAAGCTAGATTGTAATGTCCCCTTTTTTAGCCCTACCCTTTCCAATGACTATTAGTCTATTTTCGGAGGCCTGTAGGTTAGTTGGAGGCAGAATTAGGGTTTTCTATTTTCTAGGAGGTTTCCTTCAGAGTTTTCAGGGGTTGCATTGTAACATACTAAAACTAAGCAACTAATAAAAGTGCAACATTTAATTCTGATATAAACTTGCATAAATTGAAATGCATAAATTAACTGTTTATAGAGCAACAATATATTTAAAAAAAAAAGAAAGAGCAAGAACTTTAAGCTGATTTAAATTGAAATGCACGAAAGATAACTGGAAGGAAAACTTTAAGAGTAAGTAACCATTACAAAGATATAGAGGATTTGAGATTACAGTTTTCCTTGAATCCGTCTATTCCATCTAGAACTTTAACCATCTTTTATTGTTGAAACTGTGGAGGGAAAATATCATCAGGGCACTTTTCTACCCATCCACGGACTTACTAGTCCCTCGTGCTATTTCCTACTGGAAAGGCTTGGCCCTTCACAGAGAAGTAATGGAAAGAGATTCTAATGCCATCTAAGACTGGTGCTTGACCCTACACAATCCCTAGTCGGTCATACACTATAGGCAACTCCTAACTAGTATGACCTCTGACTTGGGTGCATATCTAGGGCAAAAAGTGACTGACACTAATAGGTAGTAGCATCACCTTGGCCAAGGTTTTAAATAATTGCAACACGACAAAGTCATCTAGTCAAGTTTATCACCCTACTCGGCAAGAATCAAGTAATGAAATATTAACCATCATGTCTGTCTCTTATGCTACTTCATACTGACTCCTGAGGGTATCTTTTAGCTGACATGACTGGACTAGGTTGCTCATATTGGTTAATAAAAACAGGGAGGCTACCTTGGAGAATATCTACCTTCTATTGATTAACATATTTCTGGTTTAATAATTTCCCGGTAGTTCTGGAAATGAAAAATAGTAATTTCTTTTATTTATTGGCTGTTACAATCCTATTGAACATTCTTTACTGTTCTTTTTCACCTAGGCAAATTTGTCTTTCATTCTTGACTCAAACCCTCAAAGAACAATGGGTTAGTGTTTGCTGATTTGTATTCATTTAAGAATGTACTATCCCAGTCCTATTGCCTTAAAGAAGCTTTTTATGAATTATTCAAGAGATATAATGCAATCTTTCCCGCTCACTAGCTGGTTTAAATACACCATTATCTATCTTTCTCAAACAATAAAGAATTTTTCAAGGTAAATAAGTTGCTCTTGCAAATTTCCAGAAGAATGAGGACAAAGAAAGATGGATAGCATGACCTTTTTCAGCCGGAGGACTATTTCTATTCTCTCCTATTCACTGCTGTGTAAGCCTTCTATTCTCTGCCGTCTTGGACTTCCTTTCCCAGCTGTCTTCCCTTCTATCGCTACTGGTCTATGCGTCTAAACTTTACACAACCGTCTATCTTCCATACTGCTGTCTATCTTCTTTTTCCTATACTCTGACGTGCAAGCTCTACATTTTCCACACTGCCATCTACCTTCTTTTTCCTATACTCAGATGTGCGATAATATGCTAACTTCTCTGCCCTTCCTCCATTCTCCTAGACTCTGCGGTCTAGCTTCTACATTTTCTTCTATGTATATTCTCCCTCTCTTCTTCCCGTGCGAATGAGAATTCTTTCCTAAATTCCCCTGGACTTGAAAATTTTAATTCTCCATACATAATTAAATCCCTAACCGATTTATTTCATTCTTGCATCGATTTAAATCCATTATCTCCAACTCCGTCTTGGGTGGCATCGTGGAAATTATCTTTCATTCTATTTTCCTTTCGTAAAGCTTCCAACCTCCCCAAATACAAAGGTGATAATTTTTTTTGATTTATAAACTTTATTCAAATGAATACCCTCCAGTGATGTGAGATTTGAAATAAAATAGTATATTCAGGAGTATGCACCCATCTATGCATTAACAACATTTTCATTAGATGAGGCTCGGGTGTTTTTAAAAAAAGATTTGAAAAATATAAATTACTCACCCCTATATAAATGCATAAAGGTTATTCTTTTAAATATTAATAACAAAAACTATTGACGATTATCCTTTAAATAGGAACGTTATTAATAATTACTTCCATTTCCTTTATATAAATGTGTTTTGAAATTATCGATATATATATTAAGTTTAATTCTTTTATATTTGATCAATTAAATAAAAATTAAATATTTTCGAGAGCCATTTAAATGTTCACTAAAAGACAATCCAAAATTCAAGGTCCTTTAAAGATTCAATTTTAATTTTAAATTCAAAAGAAATAACAAGGTGATGCTACACGACCAACAACATAGGTTAGGCGATCCTAACACCTAGGGTCGACCTTGTGGTTTACTTGACAACTTTGAACTTGTAGTTCCAATCCTACTCAAATGATCGTCACAAACTTACAGGTTAGGTTTTTCAGATGGCACTAGACTTCTCTTCCATTACCCTTCGTACCTGATGATACTTTCCCTCTTCTCAGAGGCGATAACTTCCTGCAACCACTAGGTCAAAAGCAAATAGTTAGTCTGAAATCTCACTACATCTTTGCATCTACAATTATGTAAGCATGAAAACATCTGTCAAATGAACTTAATTTAATCAATTATATATACATTGTATATCTCCATTCAACAAGCTAAGTAATGACATATATATATACATGCTTGAGAAATGACATCGAGATAGCGAGGGCACAACATCAAAATAGCCAGGGCACAACATCAAAATAGTTAGGGCACAATTGCGACGTAACATATCCTTTCCCTTGTGAATCACCGTCCTTGATGATTTAGAGTATCATATAAGTAACAAAAGTTTTCATTGTTTATCCAAACATAATGAAAGAAGTTCAACTATTATAAACATTAAATAGATGAGGAAATCTCTGATGCATTTCATTGAAGTCCTCCTAGGTGGCATTGTCTTCCGAGTACTGGTCCCACTGGACCTTATATTGGGTAACTTCTCTGCTATGTAAGCGATGCTTATGTACCTCGAGCATCTTGATTGGCTCGATCATGACTACCCCTGGGTCCTGTACCTATAAGGAGTTCCAATCAATTAAATGTGCAAAATCAGATACATACTTTTTAAGATATGAAACATGGAAAACATCATGTAATCGGGTGAGAGCTGGTGGTAGAGCAATTTTATAAGCAACTGGATTGATAACTTCCAGGACTTCAAATGGTCCAACATATCGGGGTGCAAGTTTGGTTGATTTTCCAAATTTTATGGCACTTTTATGAGGTATGACACGAAGAAGCACTTTTTCTCCCATTTGTACCGCTGATCCATGTAGTACATTCAGAGAAGATCCTCTAGTATCTAGTTGACTCTTTCTGTTTGACCATTTGTCTCAGGATGGTAGGCAGAACTAATGTTCAGTTGTGTACCCAGGGCTGAAAACAAGGTTTGTCAAAATCTGGACGTCATTTTGGCATCCCTATCGAATATTATTTTCTCAGGTACTTCGTGCAATTGAAATACTTCTTGCACAAATTTATAGGCAATAGTTGGTGCACCATCTGTTAAGTTTCCCGGTATACTTTGGTAAGTCTATCTACTACTACCAATATGGCATTATGTTTGTTTCTGGACATAGGTAATCCTTGGACGAAGTCCATACTGATTATCTGCCATTTCCAATCAGGTACTATGTAGGGTTGTAGCAATCCTACGGGGTGTTGATGTTCAGCCTCAACTCTCTGGCACTCTAAACAGCTTGCCACAAATCTTGCGGCATCTTTTTTCATTCTCTTCCAGAAATATAGGGGTTTAATATCTGCTAGAAGTTTAGTAACCCCAGGATGTTCGGAATATGGTGCAGAGTGCACTTCTTTCCAAATCAAATTTCTAAGTTTGGTGCTTACGGTATATACATTCTACCTTGATACCTTAGTAACCCATCGTTTTCTATTCTGAACCCCTCATACCTTGGATCTTGAGGGTTGAGTTGTAGAGCTACCTTTACTTTAATATCTGTCATCCTTTAGCTGATGAAGCACATAGTTTCTAAAATTTGAATGCATTGTGGTTACCGCATTAACATGCCGTTGACGGCTCAAAGCATTTGCTACCCGATTTTCTTTCCCTTTAATGTAGTTAATCTCAAAATCATAGTCTGAGATTAATTCCAACCATCGTCTTTGCCTCACATTGAGATTAGGTTGGGTAAATGTTCACCAAAAGACAATCCAAAATTCAAGGTCCTTTAAAGATTCAATTTTAATTTTAAATTCAAAAGAAATAACAAGGTGATGCTACACGACCAACATAGGTTAGATGATCCTAACACCTAGGGTCGACCTTGTGGCTTACCCGATAACTTTAAACTTGTAGTTCCAATCCTACTCAAATGACTGTCACAAACTTATAGGTTAGGTTTTTAGATGGCACTAGGCTTCTCTTCCATTACCCCTTGTACCTGATGATACTTTCCCTCCCTTATCGGAGGCAATAACTTCCTGCAACCACTAGGTCAAAAGCAAATAGTTAGTTTGAAATCTCACTACATTTTTGCTTCTACAACTATGTAAGCATGAAAATTGAAAACATTTGTCAGATGAACTTAATTTAACCAGTTATATATACATTGTATATCTCCATTCAACAAGCTAAGTAACGACATATATATATATATATATATATATATATATATATATATGCTTGAGAAACAACATCGAGATAACTAGGGCACAATATCAAAATAGCTAGGGCACAAGTGGGATGTAACATGCATGCAGGAGTTTGGCAGTTTGTCTTCTAGGTCTTTCTGGGTTTTCATAGAGCTTCAGAGGGGTGTGACATGCATTTCCATCAGAGGATATTTTTGGACTTACTATTTTTAGTAAGTTACGACGGCTGCCCGATTTGTGCTCAAACGGAGTTTGGAGTCATTTACTATTTTTAGCAGTATGCTATTTTTAGTAAGTGCTATTTTTGGCAGTGCAGTCTGGTAGTAGTTCAGTACGCAGTTTCTAATTCTGGTAGTGAGGCAATTCTATTTTGGCAGTGGCTTCTCTAGCATTCTTGGAGCTTGAAAAAGGAAAGTTTTATAACTTAAGGTACATTATATTTCATTTGTTGCTTTCGGACCCCATGTCTAGGCGTTGTGACTTGAAGTTGTGTTTAAAAGGTGGGCCTCTTTTTGGACGCCCATATTGGAGATTAAAATATTTAAGTTGCATTATTTGCCCAAGGTAAAGTGGACACCATATTTCACAAGCTACGAGTTTTATTTATAATTTTATATTCCTCAAATTGGGCGTCCCTTTTTGGAGGGAAAAGGAGCTTCAAAATTTTGGGTTGGGAGCCTATAAATACAATGCCTCTCCTCTTCATTTGGTATCTCATTTTTTATCATAATGAAGTGCTGTTGAAATTATTTCAAACTCTTGCTTCAAGGTTGGAATACCTCCTAGCTTTTCATTAGTTTTGGGTTTGAAAGACAAATCCTAGCTGATCATTTGGTGCATCTTCATCTAGAGGTTGCAATCTGAGCTTCATTGGTGATGGCATTTCTATCTACTTCAGTTTGTTGTGGTTTTGATGTCTTCTAGGAGGCATTTTTGGTGTGTTCTTTGCTGTTTAGAGGATTTTTGGAGTGCTTCTTCATATCTGTCCCATGTTTAAGCTTGTACCTTTCTGGAGGCTTGACGAATTTTTGTGGGCATTGGCTCATCTTGTTCCTTGCATTTGGGTGCCCCTTTGCCTAGAATCTTGCAATTTTTGAAGGAGAACTTGATTTTTAATGCTGGTCACCCTCCTTAGGGGGTCGTACTACCTTGTCTGTGGTGCATCGGGAAACGTGCCTATCATTTGTTGATTGTTTGATGGCGGCTTGTTATTGGATATTGGATGCCTAGCTTCCTTGCATCTTTTGCAACAAGTTTGGGGTTATTCGGAGTCATGGTTGAGGAGATATGAGCATTTGAAGGTTGCTGGTTGGAGTTTGTGCACATTGCAATTTTATATTAGATTGCTGATTCTTCGTATCAGACCTGGTAATTTCAGTATTTTGTCGTAATATCATGATGCCTAATTATTGTAATGTCATTAAGATGATTTCCTAGCACTTGGGCTTCATTTTGGTTTGGTTCTCTCTCATTGTACTGAATCTAACTCCATATTGTAACACTGTTTCAGTAGTACTGATCAACTCTTTTATTTCAGTACTTTGTGTTCTTCTTTCCCACTGAAAAGTGGAAGAGCTTGCTGCCTAGTTTGCTTTCTCACTTTGTTACCCACTGAAAAGTGGAAGAGGCTAGCTTACCGCCTAAGCATTTTACTTTCATTTACTTTTCCTGTAGCCTACTGAAAAGTGGAAGAGGCTGGCTTGCCACCAATAGCATTGTACTTTCAACATTTCAGATTATTGCTATCAAATCCTCTTACACTGTATGCTCTCACCTTGCCCACTTCAGGATCTGGGTGATCAAAACGTGAAGGGTTGCTTTTAATTTGTTATCTTTCTTGGGCTAACGTTAATAGGTGAAGTTTTATGTGCTGAAATTTGGGAAAAAACTAAGGGGGATATTTCATAGATAGCAAGCATGCAAGCGCTAGTGACACTGCTTGTGGTTCTTCTAATATGCTAGTACCAACATCATCTAATATTGATGATGATGATGATGATACTTTTGAAGACCCATATGATGCTCAAGCTTGATAGTTGATATTTTCAAAGACCCATATGACCCTCAAGTTTGATGGCTAATTAGTGACATTATTTTTAATTTTAATAGTGAAGTTTGAACAATGAATATTTATCATGACATTTGAGTTTGGCTAATTGACATTGTCGTATTTTTAATTTTTATGGTGGTTTTGTTTATTATATGATGCTGTGTGGTATTTTGAACTTAACTATTAATGCACACACACACACACACATATATATATACCCCAGTTTTTGGGTTGAATCTGCAAATCAAACACACAAATCTAAACCAGAACTAGTAACTTAATGAAGAAATTGAAGATGCTTATGATAAAAAATGAATGGTGGTCTTCTTACCTAAGAGATAGTGTGGCCTTTGCTTCACAACTCGAATAGTGTTGTAGAGTTCCTTCTCGTTGGTAGATTTCCTTTCTATGGCATCATTGGATGTTTTTCAGTGATATGCATAGGATGCCCATGTTGAGTGAGTATACCACCAAGTGTGGACTCAAATGCATCTATTCGATTTCAAATGGCTGGTCGATATCAGGCATTATTAGGATGGAAGTAAAGTAGAATCTAGTATTGAGTTATTCAAATGTTTGATGTTGGGTAGGCTTCCACTAGAATACTAATAGTTCACATGACATAATTCAATGAATGGGAGATGTGAGAATCATAACTTGAATCATCATTAAAAATTGCTTAGACAAAGAAAAGTTAACAAATGGCTATGAGGAGTTGGCCAATTTGGAATGATTTTGAACTTTGCCAGATCCACATGAATCCCTTCATGATCCAATTATGTATCCCATATACTAGACAACACCAAAGTTACACTTGCTTAAAGTTGGCTAGCAACTTGATCCTATAAAGCGCATAAAAAAAATCTTCTTTATTTGTGTGAGGTCTTTTCAAGTCTTGCTATCTATGAGGATGCAATCTAAGTATATAAGCTCAAAGATGTTGGTGAAGGGACAAAAGGGTTGTAGGTTTGTTGGTTAGGCCAAATGGCATTACCAACGTCTTGTATTTTGTCTTGAGTGCAATATTCCTAATGTCCTTCAAGTTGAGTAATACTTGATGATGGCTGGACTTGAGATCAATCTTTGTGAAGTAGTGTACCTTGGAGCTGATCCAAAAGATCATCAATGCCAGGTAGGGGATACCTATTTTTCATAGTGATCTTGTTGCTTGATAGTCACTGCAAACTCACAATTAACAATCCTTTTGGTGAGGATGATTGGACTACCACAAGAAGGAGAACTCGGTTATATCTTCCCTTCATAATGAGATCCTGAATTTCCTTGTGAATTTCATCATTCTCCCAAATTCATATGTGATATAAAGAGTTGTTTGGAACTGACAACCTCCGAATGAGATCGCTTTGATGCTTGATGGAGTGGTGTGCACACACTTATTGGTTCTTTGAAGATGTAGTAGTATTGCTTGAAGAGATTATCAAGCTGTTATTGCTGAGCAACAAATTGCACTGACTTTGCTATGAGGGTGTACTTCTTCACAATGTTTCACACTGACTTTGGGCAAACCATAAGCAAGACATACTTTTGTGCATGAGAGATGAAGTTCCTGCACTGGTTTGTAAATACCAAGGAAATTTTGGTCTTTGGAAGGGAATCTAGGATACGATAAATGCAATTGTTGATCTTGGCAGATCAATGCTTTGCAATTGTGAATTTCATTTGTATACTCTAGCACTGATTGGTCTTCTTTTGGTGAAATCTGTGAAACAATTGGAATTTCTTATCCATATCATGGTAATGCTTGAGATGGTAAATATTGAGTACATACTGCCTCAACAAATGCAAAGCATGTTCCAATAGGTTTGAACTTGCATTATTTTTTTTGCATTGAGAAACTCCCACTAAAAAAGGACTAGAATTGATATCTTTAATTTTGCAATGGTGTTTTTTTTTGCATATGTGATTTTCTTAATTGAATAAGCCTTCAATCGTCAAATCCATTCATCCAATGCCTCAGAGTTGTTGATAATCCCTTGGAACATTAGTATGTTGAGATTGATCTTCACCTTGGTTAAACTATTGTTGAAAATAATCAATAGTTACTGCACATGTTGTTGGACCTTGTTGCAGCATTTGGTCAAGGAACTAAGAGGAAAGCTCTTTTTGTTTTTCCCTTCCAAGGATTCCTCAATGAACTTTTGAAATTCTGCTGAAATTTGTTTCTTGGCATCATCAAACATTTTGGATTGTGATGATGCTCTTTAGGATAGACTAAAATAAAGTTGGGTTGCATGCACTCTTTTGGATATTGTAAACAATTTGTCATGCACCGATGAACCAAGAAGAATGGTGAGGGTTGCTTAATTACTAGTGATCTATCCCAAGCCCAAGAGTTGCATGGGGGACAATACTACAACTACTCAAGGGAGAGATCCACTTATTGTATCTACAAATTATGTGAATAGGCAATAGAAATTTAGAAAATAAACACAAGAAGTGTTACATAGTCAATAAAATAATACAAAGTAGGATAAACTCTTCCATTCAAATTGAATGGGATAAATTACATGAGAATGCAAAAGAGGACTTGGTATCCAAATTGTTAGTCTTTTGCACCAAACCTTGGGAAGGATTATATGGGTGTTAGGAATGTAATAGAGTTAGGAGTTGTGTATCTTGCTCTTGAGGATTTATTACTTGGTTCCATTTAGAGTGTAAAAAAGAATAATTTGCTTCCCAACCATTCACCTTCCTTCTATGATATTATGACACAAATCCATAATTGAACATCAATTAAACTTCACAAACATAGAAGAAGATACCAATATGTTGGTGGTGTCTAAAGATACTTAAAAAAGACCTCAATATGAAAAGAATGAGAGAACACATACGAATGTCACTCAATATGGTGGGAGATATAGCCTCTATTTATACACCATTCAAGGCATATACAAATTACAACCCCCAATAAGTACAAGGTAAACCCCCTGATGAGTACAAGTGACACTTTCTCCATGCAAATTATACCTTCAGGCACAAATTCACTAATGCAATTTACACCTACATGGTACACATAACCTAACGGTATACCACAAGTGTTGGTAACTCAAAGTAACCCATCAAGGTGGGGTTTCCATTCAAACATTCCTATTAAGGAACAACTTGGTGAGGCCAAAGGAAGGTGGCATTCAAGTTAATCTTTCGTATGTAAAGAGAGGGATTTAACACCCTCTAATGGTAGCTTATGGTGGACTGAACAACTACCACATCCTCAAAAATTGATCATCTAACTGTACAAACTGAGGTAAAGCATCTTTGTGTCTTCCTCATTGTACACATCCTGATTCTTCATCAACTAACACAAAGGAAATTTTTAGTAGTTTTATCCTTCTTGAAGAGAGATTTAATGGAAAATTCAATAGCTGGTGTGTTGTTAAAGCTTCCTATGAATCTTAATAAAAAGTTGATCACTACAAGCTGATGAGGTTCACTTATTTCCCATTTATCTCATATTATCATACTTTTTACCATACCATTGCATATGATTAAATAAAAATGAGTGATATTTAATTTAGTTTTGAGGTAAAATAAGAAAAAATATTATTTGATTGTATTTACTAGTAAATTTTGCCATTTAATTTGAGAAAACAGATCTTGTAGCTTTTGTTATTACCATATCCTATAGCATGTCAAGGAAGGAAGTTGTTGCTAAAATAAAGGAGGACAGCCATAACTCATGAAAATATTGCTGGTGTTGTGGCTGTTGCAAATCCCTAGAATCCAAATATTTTGAAAGTTTTGTTGTAATAATTGTTTTAATTTTGTTATTATATATAGGTCATTGGCCTGGCTTAACAAACCCACCATATTAAGCACATCTTATTTGCATGATTCTCTCATTTGAAATCTGATTTTGTGGAGAGGCTGTGAGGCTAGGGAACATTATGTAAAGTTAGTAAAATTATTAAATCTTTGTAATGTCCCCATTTTGGCCATAGCTCTTCTTTGGTGATAGCCTATTTCCGAATTAGGTTGATCAAAAGTGAAATTAGGGTTTCCTTGTTTGGAGGTTTGTGGCATTTCTAGGTATTTACTATTTTTAGTAAAAATACTAATTTTGGCAGGTTCAGTTGCCTTTCATTAAGTCTTGCTTCCAAATTCAGTTGGTTTTGAGGTAAACTTACTATTTTTGGCGTGGCTATTTTTAGTAAGTCTAATTTTGGCGGCATCAATGCAGTTCAACTCAAGTCATCTTGTTATCCATCGGTCCTGGTTTGGCTTTGGTTTGGTTTTCTCCTTGGTGAGTTTGGACTTAGTCAATTTTCATGTCTTGAAGTTGTACCCCATGCCTAGGCTTGATGACTTCAAGTTGTTTTAAAGAAGGGACATAAAGGGGTCAAGTGAGCATTTAATTATTTAATAAATGCTTTATTGTTGCAATATGAAATGGATGCCTAAAGGGAAGTTGAATGATATTTTATTATTTCAAAAGTAAAAGGCAAAAGGTGGCGTCCCTTTTGGAAATTGAAGTGATTCAACTTCTTGGAATTTGAAGAGTTCTTGTTGCTTCATTTGCCAACAAAAGCTTATATATTGCTGCTGTTTGAAGAGCTGATTATCCAATGTTTATGCTAATGTTATGCTGTCAAAATGACAACTTGTTTAATACTTCGAGGGATGCTTACCTCCTAGTTCCAATCCAATTTCGTGTTTGAAAGACAACACCTAGTTGGTCTTATTGCTGCTTCTCAATCAGACTAGCAGATTGTGCTTCAAAGTTGGTGAATTTTGGTGAGAATTTCAGTTTTAATGTTGCTGATGTATACACAGCTGAAGGTGTTTTTCATTTACAGCTTTTGATGTGAATTTATTTTGGTTATGGGTATTTGATCCTTGCAATTCTATGCTAATGGCGATCATATTTGGAGAATTTCAGAATTTAATTCCAAGTATTTGATTTTTAGCAAGAGAAATCGCCCCTCTTGAGGGCCGTACCATCTTGAGAGTGCTTTGGGATTCGTGCAAAATAATATCATGAGTTTTGATGCAGTTTTGTGGTTTGAGTTTGGGCGCCTATCCTCCAAAGAGACTTTGCATTTCGTTTCATTCAATTCAGAGGTATATTGAAGGAGTTGTGATCATTTTTATGAGTTTGCTGTTTGCTGATAGACATTTCCAGATTGCAGATTTTTATATCAGACTTGTTAGTTTTTGATATAATGCTGGTTTGAGCTTCAATTCTTCATCTTATATCATTGTAAATGTTAGAGGAAGTGATACTCTAACTGTTTAATGTTCTTGGAAGATTATCTATTCTATTTGCAGCTGTTCTTATTCTTTGTAAAGCTAGTTAGTAGTACTAACAGCTCTTCCTTTACTTGCTGCAATTTTATATCTGTTTTACACTCCCACAATTGAGTGGTTGAGTTTTAGAATAAACTTATATCTTGTTTGTAATTTCCCCCCACGTTATAAGTGGTTGTGTGGACAGTATTCCCCCCACGTTAATAAGTGGAAGAGTGGATTTAAAGGCTGGCTTGCTGCCTAATAATTGTTGTAAACTCACCCACTGAATAAGTGGAGTATTCCCACCACTCTGTGGATGCCCGCCGCAGCGGATGAATTGTTTTAATTGTAATCTTTTCCCCCCACTGTTTGGTGGTAGTGAGGAAATGCTTTTCATGGCTGGTTATCCGCCTATCAGTTTCTAGTTTTCAAATTCAACACTCCGTCATATGTTAGCACCTCGCCCTCAGTGGGATCTTGAGTGCACATTCTTGACGTTGAGTAGTTTTCATTTCAAGTTCAGATTTCTATTTGGAGCTAACGCTAACCGAGTTGATTAAGTGCTGGTTATGTGTGTTAATTCATCGAAAAAAATTGGTTAGCATATTTCAAATGCCTTATTCTCTATATAATGCCTAAAGAAATGGTGTGCAAGTTGGGGTACGGGCTTAAGCATATTTTGTGTGGAAAATAAAGTTAATGAAGCAACTTTGTTCAGCTATATTTTTGTTGATTAATGTATACGATTTGAATTGGAAGTAACTAAGAGTTAGTGGAGAGCTGTTGTAGTGAAGAAGTGCGAGGAGGGCTCACTTGCAGGTCTACATATGTGAATAGTGCCCTGCATATGTATTTATGTTATGTGGATTGGTTAAATTTTCTTTTTCTCTTTGGATGAGCCAACTATAAAGTCCAAATTTCACAAGGATTACAGATCTGAAGTCAAATAGTATGCTTTGCCCATGAATTCACTAGATATGTTTTTTAAGAAAACTTGACCCTTAACAAAGTAGAAAAATGTGGCCTAACTCCTCTATGCCCCCTTGTTCTAGCAAAGGGCCATAATCTAGAGAGTTTCCAGATCTTAAGCACTGCCACGATGTGAGATCACTAACAGAGTCATAACTGAATATAAGTAAACTCTGTAAGGATCGACGAGAACATCAATATGTTGGTGACCAAAAGAATATCCCTCAATATAGAAATGAATAGAATGAGAGAACACATGAATGACACTTATTGTGGTTAGAGCCTGGAGGCATAGCTTCTATTTATGCACCATTCAAGGCATAAGTTACTGGTAGGATAGAACCTAACCTCAAGATAAGTACAAGTTACACCTACAAGATACGTATAACCGAATGGTACATGACAAGTGTTGGTAACTCAAAGGGACCCAACAAGGTGAATTTGCCACTTTTGACACCTTCTTGGCCATTGTTGAACAGGAAATATGGCATGGCACCAAATGACATCATAGATCCCATTTGTGACATGTTGTCATGTTGTGCCTAGGGAATTTAATGATTTGGGGGTCTGGGTTGCAATGATGGTCTCAATGTTCACCGATTTTTGGCCATGAAGTTCGAAATTCGGCAAACTTCAAAACATTATAAAAAATTTGTTCGAATTCGTTGAATGTTGTATGGGTAAAACATGCTTTATTTTTATTAAAATATATTAAAATTTTTTTTATTAGGGTTTATTTTCATATTTTTTCTGTATTAAACCAGTTTGCTCATGGGTACCTTCTGAGTGGTCGATTGGGTGGGATTCTCTATGGTTTGCACTTTGTAGGGCACGGTTCAGATTTGTCTAATCTATCTGCTCTGCCATCTTCTTCTCTCACTCCCTCTTCCGCTTCAACATTGACCACTCCTTTAGGGGAATCCCTCACCCTCAATAACTCTTGGGCCCTCAAATTTATTATTTTTAATATTTTCTTAGTATTATTTATTTTATCATGTTTTTATATATTTTTATATTATTTATTTATATTGTGTTTTTATATATTTTTAATATTATTTCATATGTAATATATTATTTTTATTTATTTATATATATATATATATATATATTGTAGAAAATATATTAAATTTATATATTTTTAGTATATATAATAGTTATTATATTATGTTTTTATATAATTTAATATTATTTAATATATAATATACTATTTTTATTTCTATATATATTGTTTATTTTATTAATAAAAATATGAGTAAATTTAAAATAATAAATATAAATATAATATTATAAATTACATATTTATTTTGTAAAATAAATAAATATATATACACAAACTTGTATCTGGGGAAAATTAAAAATGTTGTACTGATTTATCCAAACTTAGTTATTTAGCAATGTTAAACTATTCTGATAATTTTGTGGATATATTACTTATATTTTAAAAAAAATCACATTTATATAAGGTGAATTTCATCACAATTTTTTTTTCAAATTTTTTCCCCTTGTCGAACTTCTTCCGAATTTTGTTGTTGCCGAACACGAACTCGAACTCGAACCTTGTGACATAGGTCTTAGGTGCTGCGAAGTGAGGCATGAACTCAATACAAAGTCCAAGGCTAAGAAATGAACCATGAAGTCCAAGTTTGCAATGACATTCATTAGAGTTGTGATGTGAAGTGCAAAATCTAAGTTCACATCATTAGTAGGAGCTACAAAGTGTGAATTTGAGAGCTGAGATTTCTGCAAAGAAATTTGTGAGAGCTCCCAAATAAGCCTTGGGATGTTGTGAAGTTGACCTCATACCTATATTCAGAATGCTGTTTGTCAATTGCCACACCTAATGATTCACAAAAAGGTTGATATTAAGAGAAGAAAATGAGAATAACTCCAAACAACACCGAATTTCCAAACATTATGTTTATCATAATTTTCCCTCAAATGTGTGAGTTGCTTTGAGAGCAATCCCAGCCTATTTGATTCTCATGCACAAATCAAATGTCATGAGGTCTTAAGGTGGTGCATGTTATTTGATATCCCACCACCCCATATATCCATTAAGACAAAATGTTGCATGTTGCTAGGAAAGGGTGGAGAATTTTTTTCATAAGATTGCCCTTTATGCCAAAGATCTATTGCAAGGTTGGCATGAAAGCCTACTATCTTATTTCCTTCTCTTCTTATATGGCCAAGAAAGCCAAAATATCAATAATAACTTTGATTGCAGCAGTAAGTTTCCTGAATAATGATCCTATACCCTCAATATACCTACCGCCTTTTGAAGGCCTGAATAATGACCTGATACCTTTAATACAATTAGAGGTCCATGCCTGCTCACAAACAAATCTTTCATTCCTTTAGTAAACTCATACTTCTACCATATTATTTGTGGCTAGGTCCATAAAGATTGCAAACACAAGGAGAGGTTGGCTACAAGAATTCCTGAAAATTTCACCACCACCGGCCAGACCAGGTTTTCCCTTGTTGGCACCATCAATATCAAGGTTATCATATTAGATGGATGGGGTTTCTAAACCACATTATCATTCTTCCACCTCCCTAAAACAAACCTGTCAGGAAGGAATTTTTAAAATTTAGATTTACATAACTTTATATATATAAATTTTCTGTTCAGATTTTAAACCTGGTTCACACTAAAATGCATTTCATCTTCTCTTTTACCAGTGCCTCCATTACCTTTACACCTTGAAACAAAATTAGGTTTTTCGATAAGTATATTTTTAAAAAACAAATAAAGCTACATTATAAAAGTTTGTTGTGTGGTTGGTTACTTTTGAGGTTGAACTCCTATATCTGGAGCTGTCAACCTATCGAGCTTTTAACTTTGGTCTTTTACCTGGCGAGGCTCTGTCTCAACTCTCTATCTGTCAACTTAGCCCAACAGATCAAGTATTCCATTAAAGATAATTGGCTAAAATTTGCAAGTATTGGTGTTGGCAATGAGTCTTATGTTCTTAAAATTTTAGCTTATAATACTTATATTTTGTAACTCTTAAAATGGAAAGATTTTCAACTGTTCTACATTTGCAAAATGGTTTCCGTCCCTAAAAAACTTTCCCTGGTTGCAGGCATACCCCGGAAGCTTACGATACAATGGTAGATATTCTGGGAAAGATGAAGCAATTCCAAGCAATGTGGAATTTGATTGAGGAAATGAAGCTTGTGGGTGGGCTGATTTCACTGAGGACTTTCACAAAAGCAATGAGGAGGTATGGTGGTGCAGAAAAGTGGGAAGAAGCAATCAGGACTTTCAATGATATGGAAGAGTTTGGGGTTGAAATGGATACTGCAGCCATGAATGTGCTCTTGGATGTGCTCTGTAAGGAAAAAAGGGCAGAACATGTGTGGGATGTTTTTGTGGATTTGAAGGACAGAATTCCCCCAGATGCACACACTTTTAATGCCTTGATCCATGGATGGTGCAAAGCAAAGAGGTTTGAGGAGGCAGAATGGACCATAGAAGAAATGAAAAGGCATGGATTCAGCCCATGTGTTGTCTCCTATACTAGTTTTATTGAAGCATATTGCCTTGATAAGGATTTTCATAAGGTTGATAAGCTTCTAGATGAAATGCAAGAGAAGCGTTGTCCTGCTAATGTGGTAACATATACTATTGTGATGCGTGCTTTAGGCAAAGCAAAGAAAATTGAAGAAGCTTTGAGAATGTATGATAGAATGAAAGCAAATGGGTGCACCCCTGATATTGCTTTTTACAATTCCTTGATTTTTGTTCTAGGTAAAGGAGGTAGGTTAAAAAGTGCTTATGAAGTCCTTCGGGAACTGCCTAAGAAAGGGATTACACCCAATATTGTTACATACAATACCTTGCTTGCTGTAACTTCTGAATTTTTTGAGGAGGAAAATGCCCTGAGACTTTTCCGGGAAATGGAAGACAACAATTGTAAGCCAGATCTTCAAACTTACAATCCATTGCTTAAAATGTGCTGCAGGATGAAAAGAATGAAAATCCTTTCCTATCTGTTAGAAGATATGCTTAGGAAGGACTGTGTTCCTGATCTTGGAACCTATAGTTTAATAGTGTATGAGCTTTCCAAAGTTGGCATGTTAGATCAAGCTTGCCAGTTCTTTGAGGAAATGGTAGAGAAAAAAATAGTTCCAAAACATATTACATACAGATATCTTATGGATGAACTTGAGAGAGCTGGCAATAATGAGCAGAGCAGGAGAATCCAAGAGTTAATGATTAAAGTGAAACATTGTAAACCAACAGTGAAAATTGAAACATAATGCTCAATATGCAAGGAGATATTTTTCTGGTTGACCTCTTCAATATTGCCAAAGCTTCTATCTGTGAATGCCAACTTGCAACATGTATACAGTTCAATCAAAAGTTGCAGCGTATAATGTATGTATCAATTTTTTTTTGTTTTGTGTCTAGGGTCCCTTTTTGTCCTAGCCCTTTGCAATTGCACCTGCTGTTCTTTTCAATCCCTTTGATCTTTTTTGGTCATTTGTGGACATTATTATAATTTCCTTCTTTCTTTCTTTCACGTATTTACATGATTATGATATAAGAGTGTCATTACTTATGTGTGTAGAGGAAGTGGTATTGAAGAGGATTTAATAAACAGTTCTTGTGAACCCATCTTCACACTATATGTAGAATTTAATAACTTTGCTGTACAATTTTACAGAGATGCTAAATTCATGCATGAGAAATAGCACAATAGGGCTGTGCATTCGGATCTTTATCAACTTTTTGTAAGGGTTCTATGGAAAGGAGGTTACAAAGATCTCAAAATTATCCCTGAGCCACTGGCTGGATAATTCATTGATTTTGAAACTATAACCTTGTCAATCCAGAAAACTAAACCTCATAGTCCCATGACTCTGACTTGGGAACAACTTGGCAAGCTAGGGAACAATAGTTGATTTGGAACCCATTGCAAAAAGTCAACAACATTTGATTATAGATCATTTAACATGGACAAATAATGAAATTTCATAGCTGATTTTGATGTTTATTTAACAGCTGGTCAGAAACTTAGCAGTAATTTGCCAGTAGCAGATTTGTGTATATCAAGTATTCATGGAGACTCAAGTTGAATTGAGAAGGACACCATCACTTGGGAAGATTATTGTAACTATGTCTAACCTTTAAAGAAGCTTGCTCAATATTGACCATCTGGTTCTTAAGTCATGACCAAAGATTAAGAAGTCGAAGTTAACAAAAATTATAAACTGCCAGTTTCAAACTTCCTCTTTGCCTTTAGAACCTAAAAAACTAAACAGGAGAAGCCAAGAGATCAGACTCATTAGGTCTATTTCAAACACTTAAGTAAATTGCCAAGGTTTCCCTTAATTACATCTTGTTCCTTCTAAAGATTATTCAATTTTTTTCTGATTCTAGTCAAATTGCTTGCGTTCTTGTTTAGAATATGTGTTTGGAATCTATCTGTTAATCTTCCACCTCATTGAAGTTCAGCAGCATTGGCTGCATCCATTCAAAGTTTGCTGCTGAAATTTGGCATGAGCTCACAAGTGGCCACGCAATATATTGGGACATTTGAATAGCTAACTGAGATTCTGACTTCTTGCATCTCCATTGCTATTATGAAAGGCTTTTTCCTGGTTCTCAAGGCTTTGGGGACTTATATGAACTAGTATCTCTCCCTACTTCCAAGGCAAGAAGGGGTTTCAGGCTTGTTTGGTACAGGTTCTCTTCATCTCACAAGTCTGATAAAATCCCTGAATACCCTGGTGGCTCCCCCATACTTTTTTTCTGCTGATCTACCTTTTTGAAGGCCTTATTTAAGGAACTTTTGTATCCCTAAAACTTAAAGGTTTCTAGATTATATGCTGATTCATTTGTAGTGTTTACGTGTTTCCTCTTTTGTGTTCATGCCTTGTTAATTTGTCTTTTTTCCATCAACTTTGTAGCTGTTTGAAGATGTAGAAAAACTAGTCATAATAATATCTACATGGATAATCTAGCATCGTGAAATTTAATTGGGTCTTGTCTTCCACAACTCCCTCTTCATATTTCTTCGTCTTATTTTGTTATCCTTTAAAATGACCCCAAGGTCGGCAATCTTATTGGGTAGATTGTACCTATTTATGTGAGCAGCACTAATTTAGGTGAGAACAGAAAATCATTGCTTAAATGTGTTGTTGACTCACACTGTATAGAACCAACCAAACTTTTTAATTTTTGGAAGATTGTGTTTAATCTGAAATAGATCAGATAAATTGAAGGATATATGGGAATCAGACAGCAGACCTCTGCAGACATGGAACAAACAGCCAAGACATCAATGGCAGATGATGGAAGACAAGTCAATTGACCAAACATGCCCCATCCTGCACTAGCTCTGGAAGTCCTTAAACCAGGTGTTGGTTGTTTTTTAAGAACCAAGTTGGTCTTCATAATTACCTATGGATTTTGCCATTTTCAATATTTAGTAATCTAAAGGGATTGGCCAATGAATGAGTAAAAGCTGCAAAACTTTCACTCCTGCACTTTGGGCTCTGTGAAACCCAGGAAAGTAATCCCACAATGTATACTAAAAAATTTTAATGACCAATTATTTAAATACATTGTAAACAACAGATAATTCTCATATAACCACTCAACAACGTGGTGTATCAAAAGAGTTGGTAGTTCTTTTAATAATACCCTACACTTGGAGCATGAGAATAGTGAAACTTAACGTAAAGGCAGTGGTAACTCATTTGAAAGTTTGTAAATAAAGAGTGATTTGTTGATGAATTGACCTAGAAATTGAATTATGAATACCTCTCTTAAACCAGTGCCTTATCCTAAACACATAGTCAATCTCAACCTACACAACTAGATAACAACTCAGCAATAGCATCATACAATCTCAAGAAACACTGCATTACAACACTCTCTCATTACATTCATGACTATCACTGCTTATAGATATCCTAGCACCCAATTCATATGAGTTAACAATCTCATCCAAGCATTTACATTAATTCATTGAACTAATAAGTAGGAATGAAATTAAACATCCATTGGGAAACAATAAAGACGAACAAAACAATCCTTGATTATTTTCATTTATAACTCATAAAACAAGTATAGAGGAGAGACAATAGCCATGAAATTGGTATCATTCTATATTGTATTTGCTATCTTGTTATCAAAATTACATATGTAACTACAGACTCAGAACTTAAGACAAAACTCAAACTATGCTCAATATTCTTCTAACAATTCATTGTGTCAATTACAATTCAATGAACCCCTACTTTTTGGCCCTGAATTCCTTCTTATAGAAACAAAGAAGCAAAACAAGCCTCAGGCCAAAAAGTACACGTCATTTTCCTATTGGACCACTACAACATATATTCCTTTTTCAGTTACTCTGCATTTCTAGGTGGTGGGATACATGTGTGAGGCAAGAGTAGTCCTCATTCGTTGTTGGAGATCCGGTCGCACCATTCAAAAGGCATTCAGTTTCCCCAAAATTTATGCCCATGCACACAGTGAAAACAAAAGAAAGCATGAAAGAAACGAAAAGGAAAGGACAAAGAATATGTCCACGTCTACAAACCTGTTATCAATTCAATTTGAAGAAAATGCACTATATTTTCTATACTTTAATAGCAAAAGCCTAATCTATACTAAATCCAGGCTATGCAGTGCATTTTCACCTATCTGTTACTCACCATGATTGGAGACTTCAAAATTAAAATTTTTAAACCATCATCCCGCCATTTCAAATCAATCTATCAACCCATCCAAGTATCTGTCTATCCATGCCAGGAATTCTTCTTCAGTAGGCCAGTTAAAATTTATGACCTCATCAGCCTTTTCTCTAATAGGGGAATACTTGGTAACAATTTGGTTGGCCTCCCTATCAAATTCTAACAAGACAATCTCTGCATGAGCCAACATATCCATATCATATCTTTGACAAATTCAAGCACTGAAATGGTTTTATTAGTTTCATCTCTCCACTCCTACAGGGTTTTTATGCTACCATCATCCCCTAGAATGGATGAGAGGAGACCATGATGTGATTCATGAAAGGATTTCATTAGTTCTCTTATTTTGATTTCCAAAGGTTCAATATTTCCCTTGTACCCCTCAATTTTACTTACAAGAGCAACAGTGGGCTTAAACTTTTCAGGAGGGTTAGCATCCTGCTTAGCTCCATTTGACATCAATCTCAACTCCATCCTAGGGATCCATGTTTCCATAAGCGAAATAGCTCTTTCCCTGTCATTGTCAAAATTATTTATAGCAACCACCATGGAGGAATAGTTATCATGAATGCTATTCAATCTGTTATTCACTCCTTTGTTCAAATGCTCCAAGACTGTAGTGACAATCTCTATATTGCTGTTAAAAACCTCCCTATCATGATTGTCACACCTTTCTTTATACTCATTTAGTTGCTTGAGTAACTCCTCCTTGCTGATATCTTCCTCAACTTGTGGCACCTCTAATATACTAAGCTCTATTATTGAAATGGACACACTTCCCATATTATATGACACAATTGCCCATGAGGAACTTGCTTCTGGGGTAATTTCAGGGGGTGAAGCTTCTTGTGAAGTGGTAGGGGAGTCAGCACCAGTCTGCTTATGCTTTCCCAGTTGCAAAATTTGCAACTTTTCCTCTAGTAATGCTACTTTTGTAACTACATATTTTGTTTCTCAAGCTTTCCATAGTCAACTAACAAATTATTGCATTCCATTCTGAGCTTTTCCTTTTCTGCAGTTACAGATTTCACAGTGTCTCTTGTGAACTGTGCAACATTTATTAACATGTTTATTGCCTCCAGAGCTGATGTTTTTGACACCCTCTTTATTATTAGGCCTCCATTGTAGTTAGGTCCAAACTCAACAATGTCTGGCTTCCTTGTACTTGGGGCTAGAGACCAAATGGCTAATGCATCCCATTGTTCACTGAAGGTAGACCCTTGTAATGCAATTGCAACCTCTTCCTTTGAATTGTAGAGGGGTCTCTCACATCTTTTTATTGTATCAAAGGCTATGGTAGAAGCTAAATCCCACTCTGGTAGTAATAAAATACCACTTCTTACCAATTCTCTACCCTCCTTGGCAGTCATCCTTTGGAACTTAGCTCTCATTTCATTCAAAACCTTTGCCTGGTTGGTAGCATCAGGCAATTTTGGATGAAGACTTTTTTCTGTGGTCAAGTTGCTGACATATTCATCTCTCTTAGTCCTGTATGCAAACTCCATAAAAGCTTGAGACTTCACAAATGAATCATCATCCAAAAACTTTGTGCATGCTTCCACCCAAATATCATCTTTTCCATTAAGCCCAGTGAGGTCAGCTTTACTCACCCTCATACTTAATTGCTGTGTTGCCATCATTGTTGGTGCAGTGGGCATTCCTTCTTTCATTTCTTGCTCTGATACCCAAATGTCATCATCAGATTCTTCATCAACATAGTCTACTAAACCAATTACTTCAACCTTTTGCTTCTTCAATGGTGGCTCTTTTGGTGGTGATGCATGCGGTGGAGAATCAATATCCACAATTTTAGGCTCTGTTGGCCTTAAAGGAGATGGTGGTGGTATCTGTGGCACAGGAGAAAGAGGTCTTTGCTCCTCTTGTTGGGAGGGAGCAGTAATTGCATAATTTTTCTTTGCCTTACTCTTTCTCCTTATAAAAAACTTTTTTTTTGGTTCTTCAGGGGCTTGAGGTGTAGATTTCTCTTCCATAACAGGGATTTCTCCCCCACCCTGTTAGTGGAGAATCAATATCCACAATTTTCGGCTCTATTGGCCTTAAAGGAGATGGTGGTGGTATTTGTGCATAGGAGAAAGAGGTCTATGTTCCTCTTGTTTGGAGGGAGCAGTAATTGCATAATTTTTCTTTGCCTTACTCTTTCTCCTTATAATTTTTTTTTTTTTGGTTCTTTAGGGGCTTGAGGTGTAGATTTCTCTTCCATAACAGGGATTTCTCCCCCACCCTGTTCTTCTTTAATGGGGGCTTTCCCCTTATCTTTAATTATCCCTTTACTTTCAAGGTGGCCCACTATTGTCTCAGAATTCTGGGATACAGGTTCCACCTTTTGTATTACATTTTCAATCTCTGGAAGAACAATGAAGTCAGGTTTTTCCTTCTTTATCTTTCTCTGCATTTTATTGAAAGCAATCCATTTTGCTTTTCTTCTTTCTTGTTCCAAAAGATCAAACACATTTCTTATCACATCCTCTGGGAATTGGAAAATGTGCACAAATTTGTAACTCTTGTCCCTTTCCTTCAACTAGGCCATGAAACCCTCGGGATCATACTCGATCCTCTCTACTGCTCTTTGCATGTGGAAGGTTTTGAGTATATCAAGTATCTTATTCCAACCTCCCTTTGTCATCACAAAATCAACAAATATTCCTTTTCCTTGATTCAACAAATTTTTGTTTTCCATATTACCCAATTGCCATATTACTTAAAAGAAACCAATCACTATTGTATTTGACTACAAATTCCAACGAATGTTTGGTGACATATTGACAAAATATTGTCGACTTATTGACGCAACACTGATTTAAATTTTGTCGCTGGATTTTTGTCACTTTAACGACCAATTTTTATACGTCGAAACCACGACCCAACATCGCCAGTCAGCGCCATGGAAAATGTTGGTGGTGTTCGTCGCAAAATCAACGTAACTTTGTGCATCTATACATCGAAACCACGACCCAACATCGTCGGTCAATGCCATGGAAAATGTTGGCGATGTCCGTCGCAAAATCAATGTAATTTCGTCCATCTATCGACGCAAAAAATCACAAAACGTTGCAAAACACCCATTTCTCAGCGAGACATTTATCCTCACACCGATGATACAAAGGAAATTAGTCATCGGCAAGACAAGCATCATCAGAGTGAAGCCAACAAGTCATATCGAGCAATTATGTCTTATCGGTGAATTACCATCAGTAGGAAGTTCATCGTGTCTCACCGATCAGGTACAAAGAAGCTTATCGGCAAAACTAGAAGCTATCGGTGTAAGTTCAAAAGGTATTGGTGTAAATCCCATAGTATCAATTTTCTGAGACTTTTGGATGTATGTCGCTTCTAGATGAAACATTAGTCACCTGAAAGACTGCAGTTATCCCAGAATCACAAGTTTTCTTTGTGTCATCCAACTTTTTGATTCGAAATTTACAACCATTGCACCACATAGCCTTGTGGTGTTTCACCTGCAATATGTCAAACATGTGAAAATTATTGCATCATCAGTTGATAAACATATTTATTCTTGGCCGAATGTATGCAAAGAAAAAAAAAAGTCTATATATACATCAATATAATTGAAAATAATTAAATAATATGGGTGATTAATATATTTATTTGTACCTGTTTATCTCTTAAACCATATGCTAAATCAATTTCCCTTGGTGTAACATTGGAATCTCCATTACGATGAGCTTCTTTAACCAATGAAGCCACACCTTCCCATGTTAATGAGCGACCAAATTGTTGACATCATTCAATCCATACCGTCATCCAATCAAGATTGTTTGCGATGTACAAATGTAGTGCATCCCACTCTCGCCCAACTATATAAAAAAAATGAAATTCACAAACAACGTATAATTAGTTAATTGCCATGGTATATGACCTTAATTTATAATTGATGTACCTGAAAACCTAACATCCCACTACCAATGATCTTATTATCTTTCATTGTTGGATGAATTCAAATTAAAGGAGTATGCACAAAGAATGAATTATGACCTTGAAGGGTACATACACTCTTGTAAGAAAAAAACAAAACCTTAGTGGATACACCCATGTTCTTATACCGGGGGAAGATGTGTTTAAGAACAAAGGAGACAAAGAAGCAGAGGAGGTTATAGAAAATTTCATGGAGTTAGAGCAAAAAAAGCAAAGGTTGCAAGAAATGGACGATTCATCTGAAGAAGAATCTGCAGGAGAAAATGAAGCACAATGATAGTAGAGAACAGTCTCTCGGATGATGAATGATGAATATGAAGAACTCCCTGACAGGGATTTACAAGTAGCCAAGGAATTGCGTGTAGATGAAGATGATAGGCTTACAACCTATGAATCCTTTATTTTTGATAATGAGTTTGTCAAGTCAAGAGAATTTAAATATTTTTTATATAATTACAAAGGCAAAAGGTTGAGGGAATCCATCCCAAATATTACCCCTAAAAATGAACATAAATTGATGAAAAGGTTGAAAGATGATATAGACAGTGAAGTGCAGAACATGACCCCTGAAAGGGGTAGACAGTTGTTACTTGAAGCTGGTGTAATAGTATTTCCTGGTGTTGGAACTATACATTTTGGAAATTTTACATTCATAAATCCCTCCAAGAAAACCAAATCTTGATGTAATTCCCTACGATCAAAATCAAATTTGATCCCTAAAAAATCCTCTAAGAAAATGACATTTTGATCCATATCGGCAAGAATTGGTGTAAGTCTCCCTGATCCATAAGTCATTGTATTCCATTGAAGGTGTTTTCGGCATATCGACAGGAAATCCAAGTTGTCATATCAATCAAAGTGCATAGGCGAACACATATCGGGCGTACATAGCTCGTGGTTTCACCGATGTAGGGGATCATCGACAAGACAAATGATATCGGTGTGAGATCTATCATTCAGACTAACCTTATGAGTTTCGCTGATGAAATATATCAGTGATAAATTTTTCCTCTCACACCGATGATACAAAGGAAACTACTCATTAGCAAGACAAGTATCATCATAAAGAAGCTAACAAATCATACCGAGCAGTTGTGTCTTACCGATCAAGTGCAAAAAAGCATATTGGAAAAACAAAGAGCTATCGGTGTGAGTTCGAAAGGTTCTCCCAACTCTCCATGTCATGCTGATGAGAGTTATATTGGAGAGAGTCTTGGTGACATATTCAGGATCAAAGGAATGAACATCGAGGAGTGTTGGAGAAATTGCAGAATGTCTTAGCGAAGCATGATCTCTTGCCAATGAACATGCAAATTGATCAAAAGATCATCGAAATGAATCTTGGCGATATGTATGAAAGATCAAAAGGATAAATGGTGTATAGGTGAGAAGGAAATTGTGTCTCCCTGACCAACAAGTTGTTTGATGAACATTGGCTAAAATAAAAAATAAAGGGTCGCCTAGAGTTCAAGTTGTCTATTCGATATAGGGTACTTGATGTGACAGTGAGAATTTCAAAAAGATTCTGAACTTGTGCTCAGAGTTGAGACATTAATCATGGAACAAATGCAAAGAGATAGTTGATTTCTTGAATTGAATAGCAATAATTGAAGAAGGTATTGAACGGAATTGA
>VDFB02184718.1:0-23987 GCA_007258455.2 Sequoia sempervirens | reverse complement strand
GATGACTTTCAGCACTCAGCCTTCAGAGGCCAATATTAGGGTTTGCATGCAGACGTTTTCAGCGCATGTCGGCATTTTTCTTCTGGGTTTTCCAAGAGCTTCGCGACAGTGTAACATGCAAATGGAGTTGATCACTTTTCGGAACTTACTATTTTTAGCCAGTGCTTGCATGTTGAAGATTTTTCCTCGGTTTTTCTCGGTTTTCAAGATTTTTCGGCAAGATGACATGCAAGATCATCCGACAGCCGGTTGATCACTTTTCGGGCCGCTTTCTATTTTTTAGCAGGTATCACTTGGGCAGCAGCTCGACGCTTCAGAAATGCAAGCTGATCATCATGCAACTGAAACGACGTCAAACAGAGCTCATCTGAGCGACATGCACAAAATTAGGGTTTCGAGCTTCAGCGCTGAAAATGAGGAGGCAGAGGTCAAAATGTTCAAAACTGAAGTACCCACCATGATCAGCATCCTTTCGAGAGTATGTTGGCAAAATTTGAAGGCAATCAGAGTACCTGCTATTTTTAGTAAGGTGTTTTGGACGAGGGCTATAAATAGAAAGTTGATCTCGGCATCGGCATACACAGGCAAGTTCACCACTGAGGGGCACACTGTCCAAATTTCAAAGCAAACGGAGCTAAAGAGATCTCAGAAACAGGCACTTACTATAAATGGTAAGTCACTTCGGCAGCAGCTATAATTGGCAGGTCAGCACTAGAACTCAGCGAGTACAGGTCGAACAGGTGATGAGGAGTCCGTGGCGCGAATTCCAAAGCAAACAGAGCTACAGAGAATGAAGAATCAGGCAGTTGCTATTTTTAGCAGGTCAAGACCGGAAATTAGGGTTTCCTAAAATCAAGGGCGGAACCCGACATTCACGCAGAAGCATCATCCAGTGACGATCACCATGTTTTGGGCATTCAACACGCAAAGTTTGAAGACTTTCTGAGCAGTTTCTATTTTTAGCAGGTTGCTAAAAATAGCAGGTACAAATAGGCATCGGGCGCTGACAGCACAAGCTAGTCAAAATTCAGAGCAAAGTGAAAATCGGGCTTTCAGGAGTCAGAATCCAGTCAACGGCGCGAAATTTCAGGAACTTTCTAAAAATAGAAAGTCAGGGCGAGTTAGGGTCGACCACGGAGAATCAACTCAAATCTGGCAACAGGCGTAAAATTTGCTAAAATGGATAAAATTTCGAGTCCAGTAATGAAACCCGCTTTCAAGAGGCGGAAAAATGGCTAAGTCTGGGAAACTTGACGTAGCAGGGTCAAAATGCGCCCAAGGTGATGGAGGAAGTGAAAAATTTTCTAAGGCATTGAAATTGGAAGCTTGACCCCCCAAATGCGCCTGGGTCAAAGAAGGTTGGAGTGAAAATTTTCTAAGTGTCGGAAACTTGACGGAGACCCTGCTATATGCGCCCATGACACAAAATGGAAGTAAGACCCATGAAATGCGCCCCTGATTGAAAATTTAAGGATTTTGCCTAAGTGGCATAAATTGGAAGTTGCATATGTCAAATGCGCCCCTCTTGACAAAACTAGAAGTTGCACCCACCATATGCGCCCCCTCTTGGAATTAAAAGTTGAATGTGCAAAATGCGCCCCTAGGTGTTAGAAAAAAAAACTAAGTGTTGGAAAGTGAATGTTTGACCCATCAAATGCGCCCCAACCAAATTGAAAGTTGATGTGGTCAAATGCGCCTTGGAGGATAAAGTGAGCAAAGGCGTGGCTAAAAATTTCTAAGTGCTTAAAATTAAAACCTCCATGATCAATATGCGCCCTAAGTCAAAAAATTGAAACCTTGGAGGGTGATTTGCGCCAAAGTTGTTAAAAATGAGAGTTAAAAACGGCTAAGGCTAAACTGAAAGTAGAAGGTGTTAAATGCGCCTGGAGATGGCTTAAAATTGGCTAAGTGTTTAAAATTGAAACCTCTAGGTCCCAAATGCGCCTAAGTTGAAATTGGAAGCCTAACCCCTCAAATGCGCCTGGGACATGAATTAAAAGTTTGATAGGCAATATGCGCTTGGGGTGTTAAAATGAAAGTTAGACACATGATATGCGCCTATGACAAAAATGAAAGTGCCAAGTGCAATATGCGCCCAGAGCAAAAACATGAAATTGTCTAAGGCAAGAAATTCAAAGATCAAAGGGCAAAATGCGCCTTAAAAGCTTGAAGGTGACTCAAAGCGTTGAAAATGGATGCTTGCCCCCTTAAGTGCGCCCATGGCAAAAAGCTGGATGTTGACCCTTCAGAATGCGCCCATCTTAAGGAGTTGAATTGAGAAAGATTCTAAGAGTCGAAAATGCAAGCTCTGGGGTCAATTTGCGCCCCTCATTAAAGGTGTTGACAATCTACATAAGGCGTTAAGAATTAAAGCCTCACACCCTCATTTGCGCCTCAAAGCACAGGAGGTGATTTGCGCCCAAAAGCTAAAGAGAGTTTGAGTGTTCGAAACTTATGGCTCAATCTGGAATGTGCCCCTCTTTGAAGACCAGAATAATTCAAAATTTCTAAGGCACGAAGACTAAAAGAAGGTTATTCCAAATGCGCATGGAGATTGAGCTAAAGGCTTAGTTTGTTGAGCGCTTGATTGAAACTAGGAGGAGGGTATATGATTTTCGCCTGGGGGTGTTGAAATTGAAACTTAGGCATGCCATTTGCGCCCCTCTGAAATCAAAAATACCATGATCAATATGCGCCTGGCATTAAAAATGGAAAGAGGACATACAAAATGCGCCCCAAAGCATAAACTAAAAGCTCATCATCCAATATGCGCCTAGAGAGGAGGGGACATAACAAAAAACACCTAAGTCATAAAAGTTGAAAGTGCCACCTATGATTTGCGCCCAATGTTGAAAAGCTAAGTGTTGACCCTCTGGAATACGCCTATAACAAAGTTGAAGGTTAGAAAGACCAAGTGCGCCATTGGTATTAAACAAAATTTGCCTGAGTATGAAGACATCGAAATTTTTGAAATTCAAAATGTGCGCCTGGGATTGTGAAGGAAATGAAAAATCCCTTCAACCACGCCTAGACTGGGAGGAGTAAAATCAAAACGTGGGGATTTTAAATTAAAAAAAAAGGCAAGAATTAAATTAAAAGGCGTATAATAAAAGAAAATCAAGTGGAGATTAAAATTTTAAATTTTGACTTTGAAGGCACGTGAAATTTTCTCAGCACGATTAAATCGAAAGGCATTCGGAGGAAATTAAAATTTCTCTTAGCAAGACGGAGAAATTAATTTAATTAATTAATTTAATTATTTTCCTAAGTCTAATATTAAATTCCCCCTTCGATTTTGACCCATGCAATTTTAAAATTTCGGACGATTTAACAAGGGGAATTTGTTTCGGAAGTTAATTACGGACGGAAAATAAATTTTTGCCTAGCCAATTTTGACAATCGACATCGAATTTTTAATGCGTTGAAAGAAATAAATTAAAATGGCAATTAAATTAAAATTTTAATTAATTAAAAAGGTGCCGTTTTAAAATGCAGTCGAGATAACTTCAAATCGATGTAAAAATGATTTTCTCGAAATCACTGGAGGTAACTGGCAGTCGGGAGGGAATGTTAAATTTAAATCGAGGAAAGAATCTCCCCGAATAGCAAATTGTCATAATAACTGTCAGACGACTGGAATATTCCCTTTTAAATTTAGCAAGCGCGTCAGTCATGATGAAGGGAATAAAAGGCATCTGCTAAAATTAGCGCCAGCCTTTTGCTATAAAACTCCGAGGATTTTCATTCTCATCTCACAAGATTCGAAGTTGAAATTTATGCTGGCAAACTGAGTTGTGAGATTTAATTCGAGAAGTTGCTGAAAGTTCGATTTTTGAAGTTTGAGATTGAAGTTGCTGAAAGTTCGATTGTTGGAATTGCTGGGATTCGAGGTTGCAAGTCGCGAAGTGCTTCGAAGTAAAAGGGTTTAGCATTTTTATTTCTTCACGTTGCTGAGGTATGTTTTCGAAGTTGCTGAAGCTTTTTATTTTGCTGAAAGTCGAAATGCTTTTGGAGTTAAAAGTTGAAATGCTGAAATCATTTATTTATGCTGAGAGTTAAAATGCTGAGATTGTTTGAATGCGAAGTTGCTTGAGCTTTGATTTTTTCGAAGATGTTTGAGATTGCCAAGTGTTAGAATCGAATTGGATTTAAATTGTAATGCCTTCGAAGTTGCTGTTTTATGATTTTCGAAGTGCTGATTTTCGATTGCTTTTCGAAGTTGCTGATTTATAACTTCCGAAAAGTTGATTTTTATTTGTCGAAGCTTGCTGATTTTAACTTGTTCACTTAAAAGCTCTCGGATTTATTTTCTTCGAAGTTGCTGATGTATAACTGTCGAAGAGTTGATTTCTGACTTGGTGATTTATAATTTATAGGCTTGCTGATTTTAATTCGAAATTGCTGATTTTAAATATTGCTAAGACTTAACATGCTTTTTCAAAGTTGAAATTGATAGAGTTAATTTCTTGTGAGAAGTTAGTTATTTCTTTTGGCTGCGAGTTGCTGGAGGTTGAAGTTTTAATTCTTAAGAAGTCAGAGTTGACTGCTAACGCTACTAACTTGTATTTATTTTTGCAGCCAACTCCAACCGCCAGCCGCCTCATGTGGTTGTTGTTTTAAAAGTTGATGGAGTAATATTCGCTTTTGTTTTGCAGATGGCTGACGCTGCTGGAACTAGCAAGGCTGGAACTAAGGCTGCAAACAACGAAGCTAACGCCTCCAGGCAGGCGATTATCAAGGGCCTAAAGAAGTCCTTCATCCCAGAGTCAAAGATCATCTCGAAGTATGGCAATTTGACGGACACCAACCTCGGGTCCTTCAACCTCGAGACGTTCATACGCCGAATGTACGGGCAAGGTGGCAACCTTCCAACAGAGGCATCACAGAATATTGTGAAGAGTGGGTTGTATAATGCAGCAGGCTTCCAACCGGCAGTTCGGTGTCCCGAGTTGATTCTTGAGTGTGCCAACTTCTACAATACTGAGGATCGGACTATCACCTCTCCCGATGGTTTGATCATGGCTAATCTCGCTCCAGATGCAATCGGCGAGGCGTTTGGAATCCTCGCTACAGACAACATGTTGTATAAGTCCAAGGCCAAGGCAGATAAGATGTACGCCACAACCTTCGAAAAGTGCATGAAAAGAATAAACACCTCATGGATGCGCAAGCCAAAGCCACCTGCTGCCAGGCTACCGAAACAAATAATCTCAGAGGAGCTGAAGCAAGAGTACTGCGACATCATTATGTTGCTCAGCAGGGTCAATGGTAGCCCACAATCTTTCATATTCGAGCCATGGATGTTCTTGTACATCAGTGTGGTGCTCGAAGGGGACGAGCAAGTGAACTGGGCAAAGATGATAAGTGACAACATCGATGAGCAGTTCCGGAACCTCAGAAGAACGAAAACATTTTATATGAGCTCATATGTCATCTATATGTTGGCTCGAATGACCAAGTATAGGGGATTGGCGTACCAGGAGCCCATTGGCTGCGGCTACAATCAGTTTAAGATCCACCAGTCGTGCAGACAGTTGCATCTTACTCACACTGGTGACTTTCAAAGAGTGAATGATGCCTTCACCATGTACATCACGAGAACACTTCAGCAAAGGCTACAGTAGAGGTTATCCGAGGAGGCTCAAGCGTTGGTTGAAGAATATGGGTGTTGGTTCATCCAATTCCCAAAATTTACCTATTTGAGGCTGCCGGGGTATGATTCATATGTGTACAAGCTGCCTAGGTACCCCACTAATAGAATGATCCTACTCGAGTTGTCTAGGCAATTGGTGGCCTATGACAAAATTATAAGGCGAAAGAAGAAGGGAGGTCTTCATTTTCCCATTGTGTTGGGAAATTCACTCGAGGAATGCCCGACTTTACAAGCAGCCAAGGAGGCCGAGGGTGAGCTAAAGTTCTACAAGCTGACTCTTCACACGAGCCGACAGAATTTTGACCCCAAGGGAATGATAGGAATGGTACAAGGAGAAGAATACAAACACAAGGCTCACCTAGAGGACCTTTGGGCAAATGCTGCAGGCGAGGACGAAATCAGGAAGAGGATGTTTTCAAGGCTGCCTCTAAAGCTAATCAGGGAGTGTGAGGTGATTAAGGTGCCAGATCAACTGGAGGAGGATACTAGGGTCACCCATCCGGATTTTGAAGCGGTGAAAAACACACCTATACCACCTATAGATTGGGCCGAGCCGGAGATTGTGGATCTAGACACTCTATTTATCCCAGTCATGACGTTTACGAGAGCTTGGGTGGATGAGCGTGTTAATAGATTAAGGAGGAGGTCAGTCGCTCTCACATATGACCTCATGGGTGATAGAAGACCGCCGGTGGTAGCCAAGAGGAAGAAGCAACTCACACGAGGTCCAGAACCGAAAAGAAGGGAGCCCGTTCAGCCAAAGCCTCAGGGATCGGAAGACACGTCCTCAACTCAATTGGTGTCTCATGCTTCCAGTGTGCGTGAAGTGTCATTATTTGCTAGTCAGAGAGCTAAAAGAAATGAAGAGCTGGAGGACGGAGAAATTAACCAGCCAATGCCCAAGGAGGTAGATACTCAAAGTGTGAATGATCCTGAAGCTGCCAGTAAGCTAGATGAAGGGGAAGACACAGATATGGACACCCACTTCGACTTTTCCTTCGGAGAGGAAGATGCTGGGACACATGAAGGAAGTGATCAAGAGGTCGAGATAATCGAGCCTCCACCAAACACCACTCGGGAAGAAGTTCGGGAGGTGGAAGCCACTGAGGAGCAGCCTCTGATTGTTTATGATATTCAGCGAAATTGGCTTTCACAGGCGATCCGAAGGGACCAGGATGATGACGCCAACCTAGCAATTGAAATGGAGGAACTCTTGAATAGAACGAGCAAGTCGCCAAAGCGGAAGAGGGCGAGAAAATATACAAGGATAGAAACCAATGAGGCAGGTTCCCGTAGTCTTCATATCGCTGCCCCAAGGGAAGATCACGATTTGAGTGATGCGATGCCGGAGAAGTACACAATCACCACAGTTGAGTTGGGACACCCTTCAGGAGCGCAAGTGGTGGAGGAAGCTGAGAGCTCATTTCAGGCATTAAAAGATAGGCTGGTAAAGAAAGAAGGAAAATATAAGAGGTTGAAGAAAGAGCACAGAGCGTTGATTGAGTATGTGCAAAATCTCGCACATCCTGTTGCTCAAGGTAATCCAACAGCAGAGCTTCCACCAGAGGTGCCACGTGAGCCGATCAGCGGCTTGGAAGAAGTGAAGAGGGCTGTGCGAGAAGGAGATAAGTGGGTGAATGGTGTCCGTGCTGAGGCAGAAAAGTTCATGGCGGATCTCGTCTCAGCATTCCAAAATGCTTCCGGTATTCTTTCACGTTTGGATAATGTTGAGCAGGCTTGGGGAGATACCCACATCTTTCAAGACAATACGATCCCACGTCTTGCTGTTTTGATGCGTGTTCCCACGCAAACTCTGGTAAATGAAGGGGTAATTCAAGCGGGTGATAGATATGACTTCCGTGGATGGCATTCAGCAGCGTTCACAGGGAAGAGTTTCTTTGACACTGCAGCAATAGAGTCTTCCAGGATCAAAAAGGCCATGAGGAATATTCGTGAGAGTATTCTCAACACTTTGGAGTCAGTATTCGCAAGAAGGCTCACTAATGAGGAGGTAGATGCAGAAGGGCTAAGGGCAAGATTGCAGCCATTCTTTACAGAAATGAGGACATTTTCCCAGTTAGATTTTGAAAACATCTCCACGTTTTCAACAATCATTCAGAGCACGCAGGATTCCATGGAGACTTGGGAAAAATCTTGTGAGAAGCATGAACAAATGGTGGCCATCTTGGAGTATCAGCTGAATCTCACTCCATCAATTTCAGAAGAAGAGGTCGACGCAGTGCTGGCCAGATTCATGGCGTACGCGGTCAGAGAGAAGAGCAAAGGAATCCGGGTCATGGACGAGAATCTTCTAGAAGGATAGTGGGCATTAATTGCTCATACCGGTCAAAGGAGGAATCTGCTATTTTTAGGAGCATTTATGACGCCACTCCTCCACCTTCTGGCGGTTTTTTAGGGCAAACTCGTCTAGGGCTGAGGTGGCTCAATCTGAGCCCTCCATTGTAATTTGATCTGGGCCGTCGATTCAAACAGGCCAGCTATATAAGGGGGAGTCCCCCTCATTTGTACTCTAGTAGTCATAGAATCAGAGAATAGAGAGCTATTGTTGAAGCAGAATAGAGAGTAGAAGCTTTTAAGTTAGAGTAGTTTTTCATTTGCATTGTTGAAGAAGAAGGGGAATTCTCCCTTAGAGAATTTTGTAAGAGATTGTCACAAAGGATTATTCTTAATAAAGCTTTTCATTGATGGTGAATTTCAACTTTGTTTGGAATAGT
The DNA here is from genome assembly GCA_007258455.2 of Sequoia sempervirens. Taxonomy (NCBI): domain Eukaryota; kingdom Viridiplantae; phylum Streptophyta; class Pinopsida; order Cupressales; family Cupressaceae; genus Sequoia; species Sequoia sempervirens. The sequence continues at coordinate 15,599 of VDFB02184718.1, read as the reverse complement.
TCGTGAGGTTTCTTATTCCTTTGACTTCAATTAGGAACTTAATTTCATGCTTGTAGTTAGACATGGATGTTTATGCTTGATATAAGTGAATTTCTTTTATCCATACCACTAACGTTCTTGCTGATAGTAAGCACGTCCTGTGTGGTCAACTGGACTTTTTATTCTTAACTTCGATCAAGGTTCATAGGTAGTTATGCATCGTTGTGATGGTAGTTGCTCCATTGAATCCTGATTTGAACATCATTTTCATCCTTTGAAGATTGCACTTACCTTGTTGACGCTGTCCAATAGGAGGCTAAACAATGTTTGTCGAAGTTCATTTATGTTGAGCGTTACATCCATTTGCATTTAGATTAGAAGTTAGATTTTAGAAATCTCTGCAACCATTCAATTCTGCATAATCTTGGTTAGTTTTAGGAAACTTGCATCGTAAAGCCAAATCATTCGCGCAAAAATCCCCTTCAAAAGCACAAATTGGTCGTTACTACACTCATTTTGAACAACTACGTAAGTCCCCTCGTGAGTACACAGCATACACACATCAACCAAACTGAGCCTATTCGCATTTAAAGAACCTTGGAGTTGAAGGCGTGATGTCACTCGCAATCTTAGCACGCCGAATACTTTGTTCAAGAGAGAATAGGGTATCCATTTGGAAACTTTGTTCTACCTGGTTGGTGAGGTCACAAAAATCACATCAACAATATGCTGCAAATGAATCGGCATTTTGGATTGATTTCCTCATTATTCTATTGATGCCATGTAATTGTTCCAAGTTTGAGCGCTTCTTGTTTAATATTTTGTATAGTTTGGGGGTCTGAAAATGCATTTCCACACTTTAATGAAGAGTCTTATATAGTGTTGTGACCTTTTTCACACATCGCCCCATTGCAAATGGGGACCCCCCTAATTTTGGCTTTGCTTTTCGGTCGTTTTGTTGTTGTCTCTCTTTTCTGCCGTCTGTCTTTCTGGGGATGTGCCCATCTTTGAGCTTCAATTGAACTTTTGGCCAAGTCTGTAGAATTAGGGTTTTGAGTCGTCCGGTCAGTTTGAAGTCAAATGAAGTGAATAACTTGAAATTTGAGACTAACATTGTTGTTAGTATGCTTCCAGTAGGTTCCCACTGAAATTTCATCAAATTATGGCTACTTACTATTTTTAGTAAGTGTGCAATTCGGAGCAGTTTCTCAACACTTTCGAAGTTTTAACAGTCACACTGCATTCAGAGCACGTCAAGCCGCCAAGGCATAAATTTGAGATGAAACGGACAACTTACTATTTTAGCGCTTAAGCTTCCAGAGCAGATTTTGTGGGTCTATATGCAGTTTTTCGATGCATGTCCGAGATTCCTTATGGTTTTCGTGAGACCTTCGCGATGGTGTGACATGCAAAGCAAGATAACAACTTTTAGAATTCAGTCTTCCGAGGCTATTTTTAGGGTTTGCATGTCAGGATTTTCTTTGCATGTCTGCATATTCCTTGTGGGTTTTTCGAGAGCTTCGCGATGATATGACATGCAAACAGAGATAATCACTCCTTCAGCAACTTACTATTTTTAGCAGATACATTCCGGCGGTCGCCTCCCAGCACTTCAGAATCATGAATTGATCGCAATGCAACAGAAACGAGGACAAACTGAGGTCATTTGATACGCATGCAAGACCAATTAGGGTTTCCAGCTTCGGGACCCAAAAAGAAGCGTAAAAAGTCAGAATTTTCGAAAACCGATGTATACCACCACGATCAGCATCTCTCAAGCTATCTTCTGATAAAATTTGAAGGCAAACGGAGCACTTACTATTTATAGTAAGTCATTTCAAAAACAGGTAAAAATAGAAAGTCAGCAGTAGGCGCCAACATCAACGGGGGCAGGTCACGTGGTGAGGAGCGCGTCATTCAAGTCAAACAAAGTTGTGAAAGTCTCAGAAGCAAGCAGTTACTATAAATAGTAAGCCACCTCCAGAAACATGTTATAAATAGCAGGTCAGTGCAAGGCATCAACAGATACAGGTCAAGCAAGTAATGAAGACCCTATGGCACGAATTTCAAATCAAACGGAGTTGCAGAGGATGGAAAATCGGACACTTACTATTTTTAGTAGGTTGGTACAGAGGAATTAGGGTTTCCTAAATTCAAAGGCAAAACACGACAATCGTGCAAAAGCAGCATCCAGCCACGACCACCACCCCTCAGGCAGGCAGCACACAAAGTTTGAGCAAATTCTGAGCAATTACTATTTTTAGCAAGTTGCTAAAAATAGCAGGTATCAGGCATCAGCAGCTTACCCACGTCCCGGGGTGCGAAACAGGGCGAAAATCAGGCCTTTCAAGGGTCAGAAGTCAGTTGAAAACACGAAATTCGAGGAACTTTCTAAAATTAGAAAGTCAGGGCAAATTAGGGCTAGCATGAGAAAATCACTCTAAATTTGGCAAAAGGGCATGAAATTCGAGAAAACTGATAAATTTTCAAGTCCAGCATCAAAGCTTGCTTTAAAAGGCCAAAGACAAATGAAAATTTTCTAAGTGTTTGAAGAATGAAAGTTCACCCTCCTAAATGCGCCCCCAAACTTGGAGAGGACCTTGAAAATATTCTAAGCGTTTAGATTTGAAGCATACCCCTCCAATTGCGCCCTTGAAGTTCTAACTTGGAGAGTGAACTTTAAAAAATTTCTAAGCCATCGAATTTGATGCTCAAGAGGTCAAATGCGCCCTTGGAGGGAAAGTGGCATTAAAATTTTTTCAAGTATACAAAATTTGAAGCAGGACCCTCTAAATGTGCCCAGCTCAAGAGAGGAGATGGAAAAGGTTTCTGAGTGGCAAAAAGTGAAAGTATCACCCATGAAATGCGCCTTAGCTGGAGGAGAGGGCCTAGCAATGTTCTAAGGCATGAAATTTGAAGTCCCAAGGGCAAAATGCGCCCAAGCTTGAAGAGGTTCCAAGAAATCTTCTAAGTATCCTAAATTAGAAGCTTAAGCCCCCATTTGCGCCCTTGAAAGAAGATGGAGTAAAGAGTTCATTAAGTGTTACAAATTTGAAGTACCACCTGCCAAATGCGCCTTGACTTGTGGAAGTGTTGTGACCTTTTCACACATCGCCCCATTCAAGATGGGGACCCCTAATTTTTGCTCCATTCTGGTCTTTTTGGCTTTGCTCTCTTTCCTCGATGTCCTTTAGGATTGTGCCCGGCTATTGAGCTTAAAACACAAAATTCCTTCTAGCTTAAGTCCTAAAATTAGGGTTTTGTACTTTTCCTAGTCAATTTGAGGTCAAACAAGGTGAATATATTGAGTAAATAAGGACTAACACCCTGCTTTTGGATTCCAAGATGCTTCCCTTAATCGGAATTTCCCCATCGTGATTCTGACAACTTACTATTTTTAGTAAGTGTATAATTCAAGGCATTTCATCAGCACTTTTGAAGTTTTAACAGTCACAATGCATTCAGAACACATCAAGTTGCTCGTGTGCAAAATTTGAGCTGAAACGGACAACTTACTATTTTTAGCAGTTCAGCTTCCGGAGTAGATTTCAGGGTTAAATGCGAAGTTTTTCACTGCATGTCTGAGGATTCCTTCTGGGTTTTCAGAGACCTTCGCAACGATATAACATGCAAAGTGAGATAATAACTTTCAGAGTTCAGCCTTCAAGAGGCTATTTTTAGGGTTTGCATGTCAGGGTTTCCTTTGCATGTCTGCATATTCTTTAAGGGTTTTTCGAGAGCTACGCAGTGATATGACATGCAAACGGAGATGATCACTTATTAAGGAACTTGCTATTTTTAGCAGATGCATCCTAGCAGCCGCCTCCTAGCAATTCAGAATCACAAGCTGATCGCAATGCAACAAGAACGAGAACAAACGGAGACCATTTGATATGCATGCAGAACAAATTAGGGTTTCCAGCTTCGGGACCTAAAAAGAGGGGTAAAAAGTTAGAATTTTCGAAAACCGGTGTAAACCACTGCGATCAGCATCTTTCAAACTATCTGCTGGTAAAATTTGAAGACAAACGGAGCACTTACTATTTATAGTAAGTCATTTTGGAAACAGGCTAAAAATAGCAAGTCAGTCGCATGCACCTGTGTCAGCAGGCAAGTCACGTGGTGAGGAGCGCCTCATTCAAATTTTAGATCAATCGGAGTTGTGGGGGTACCAGAAGCAAGCAGTTACTATTTATAGTAAAACACCTCTAGAAATATGCTATTTTTAGCAGGTCAACTCAGAATGGCAGTGTCAGCAGGGTAATGGAGTCATGAGGATCCAGTATTCAAAATTTCAAATCATTCCGAGCTTCCGAGATTTGAAAATCAAGAGACTTACTATAAATAGCAAGGCACAGAGAAGCTGACAAAAGTCAAGAAAAATGGCTAAGTCCGAGAAAATCCTCCTGCTACCTCAAAATGCGCCCATCTCAGCTGGAAGTCATGAAAAACGCCTAAGTGTTGATTTCATCCTCCTGCCTTGGTGAAATGCGCCCACTCCAGCATGAGACAAGAGAAAAACCTTCTAAGGCAAGAGTTCATCCTGCTCCCATAGCAAAATGCGCCCACCTTGAAAGCATGACATGCAAAAAAAAATTCTAAGGCAAGAATTTCATCCACCTCATATGCCAAAATGTGCCCACTCTAGGGAGGTTGGTATAAAAGTTTCTAAGTGTTTAAAATATCCTTCTCCACCTCCAAAATGCGCCCATCCTCCACACATGCTCAAATGCGCCCAAGAGAGGGCATGTGAAGACAAAATGAGGAAGCTCAAGGGTCACGTTGAAGTTTCATTCTTCTCTCTCTCTCAAATGTGCCCATACAAAGTCAAAAAGTCAAGAGTGTTTGAAGTGTGAAATGCGCCCAAGTTGAGGTAAGTTAAAGGGGTGAATAAGGAGTGTGGGGGTGGAATTAAAAATTAATGTTGCCTAGGCGTTGGAAGTGAAGTCTTCTAGCAAGGGTAATATGCGCCCAAGGCACAAAGAGGAGGAATTTAAATGTTCTAGGCGTTGAAGGTGCTAGGTGATGAAAAAATTTCAAAGGCAAGATGAATATCCTTCTTCATACATGATATGCGCCTAAGGTGGTGAGTAAAAAAATAAAATATTGCTAAGGCGTTGGAGCTTTAAATAAAAATGTATTTCAAGTGTGAAGTAAAATGCAAGGTGGTGAATGAAAAATAAAATATGCTAGGCGCCTTCATGAAAAATAAAAGTGAAGTTGATGAAATTTCCACCACTGGCAAACGAACAAAATTTTCTAAGGAAAATTTTCAAAGTGCAAGGTGATTCAAAATTTCTCTAAGGCAAAATATTTTCTTCCTTAGAAAAACGCCTAAGTCTGGTGAAGTGATGAATTTTCCTGAAGTCTGAGTGAATTTTGCCAGTGATGAAGTCAGAAGATGTTGGCAGTGCAGGAACAATAAAAAATTTCCAAGTCAGAGCAAGAATTATCTACAGATATGAGGAACAGGATTAAATTTGTTAGAAATTTTTTTTTTCGAAGGTTCAAAATTCAGGAAAATTAAATGAACCCGTTCGTTGTACACCCATGAGTTTGACGCATTCTGAAAGAAATTTTCTTTTGGGTATTGATGATTATCGATGAGGAATGGATTTTAAAGTCTTCCGCGCTTCGCCAAGCCTTCAGGATGGATATTTTGATGGACACTAGGATTGATGAGTTTTCCCAAGGAAATTTTCTAAGGCAAAAAAAATGAGTGTGTTGTTGAGATAAAGTGTTGTGGCTGATGAGTTTGAAGGTGATCACCTAGATGATTTTTTATCAAATTCCTGATGAAAGGATTTTTTATTTTTTTTCTCGAGCCTGAGTTAGATGAAATGTCAGAGTGAAGTGCGCCAGGCAGAATGCAAGATGGGTTGGAAATTTGGCTAGGGCATGAAGAATTTGAACACGAAGTTGGCTAGAAAAACGATGAACCCTTGGAGATCAAAACATGAAAATCCTAGTAAGTTGAATCTATATTATAAAATGTTCTAATACCCTTCTCCTTGCTTGTTTTGCAGGAGGAACGTCGAGACCAGGCGGTGATGACTTAAGTGATGAAGAAAATAATCCAAGATGACATTTCAACCTCGAAGGAAGAAAAGTTTGGAAAAATGGTTAAGTGTTGAGACTTAGTATAACTCAAGTGACAAAGAAGAAGTTGAAGAACAACGTCAAGAAAGAAGATCGAGAACAGTGTGAACGCGTCTACAAACAGGAATCTTCTAGAAGGATGGTGGACATTAATGGCTCATTTATTACCCCACTCCTCTTGGTGGCGGTTTTTAGGGTGAATCTTGTTTAGGGCTGAGGTGGCACGATCTGGGCCATCCAGTCGATTGTAATCTGAGCCGTCCGTTGGACTTGGCCATCTATAAAAGGGGGAGTCCCCCTCATTTGTTTCTCATCAGAATTAGAATTAGATCAGAGTTAGGATAGTAGAGGAGTAGAGAGCAATTAGATAGTTGATAGTATAGTTTAGATTGAAAAGGAAGGAAAGTCTTCCCTTTGAATACTTTGTAAGAAGTTGTCATGAATGCTTTCATAATAAAAGAATTTTCATTGATGGTGATTTCTTCTTTGTTATGAATAGTTGTTGAGGCTTCTTCGTCCTTCCAATTCACGTAGTATCTTGAAGTAGCTTAAAATAAAGTAGATTTCATTTCATGCAAGTACTTAGCAATTGTGGAATGTGGTGCTTGATTTGAACAAGACTTCGCTTGTCCATACCACTAGCAGGCTCGTTGACGGTGGGTTTGCCTTGCGTGGTCAACTGGAACTTTGTGAAACTTAATTTCGATTATGGTTTATATGTTGGCATGCGTCGTTGTGATGGTGCCTTCATGCTAAATCATGATTTGAACATCTTGAGTCACTCCTCTGAAGATTGCACCAATTTTGTAGAAGCTATCCGAAGCGAGGCAAAGCAAAACCTGGTTGAAGTTTGTAAGAATTGATCGCCATGTCCCACGCCTTAGAGTAGAACATAAACTTCTTAGGCCCTACACTCATTTCATTTCAGTCCATTTCTGGTTAGAATTAGGAAACCTGTGCTCACTTGCCAAATCATTCGAATTACATGAAAGCCCTTAGTCCGCTGTTTGTTGTCAACTGTCGAACAATTGTGTAAGTCCCCTTGAAATACCAACAAAAATCACATCGAGCCAACTGAGTCTATTCGCATTAAGGGAACCTTGGAGTTAAATGTATGATCTATCTCGCAATCTTAGCATGCAGGAAACTTTGTTCAAGAGAGGATAGAGTAGTCGTTGGCGACTTTATTCTGTGTTTGTGTAGTTGCAAAAACCACGTCAACAGGAAGGTTGAAGAAAATTGTCTAAGGCATTCAAATTTAAAGAAGACCCTCTTAAATGCGCCCCAAGCTGGAGGAAAGGGTATAAATTCCACTAAGTGCTCTAAATTGGAAGTAGAAGACCCCAGATGCGCCTTAGTTGAAGAGGGAGGCTAGAAATGTGGCTAAGTGTTGAAAATTTGAAGCTCTAGGCCTCAAATGCGCCTTAGGTGAAGAGTAGACACTAAAATATTCTAAGTGCTTAAAGTTGAAGCACAAGGTCTAGAATGCGCCCTTGAGGTTAAGTGGGAGGTAAAATCCTTCTAAGTGTCTAAATTGAAACCTCACACATTCATATGCGCCCAGCTTAAGAAAGGGTGGTTAAAAGTTTCTAAGGCATAAATATTGGAAGAGCATCCCATGGATTTGCGCCCAGCAAAGAGGATGAGTTGAAGATTTTTCTAAGTGTGAGAAAATAGAAGCTCCCCCTATGAAATGCGCCCAAGATTGGGAAGGTGGCCTGAGAGTATTCTAAGTGTCTCAAAATGAAAGCTCCTCCTCTCATTTGCGCCTTAGCTGCTTGGAGTGATAGAAAAATGGTTAAGTGTAAAAAAATTGGAAGCCCAGCATGCCAAATGCGCCCTTGAAGTTAAGTGTGGAGAATAAAATTTTTCTAAGTGCTTTAAAATGAAACCTCAAGGGTCCATATGCGCCTAGGATGAAGATGCCATGGAGAAAATATTCTAAGTAGTTGAAATCTGAAGCTCCACCTTCCATTTGCGCCCCAGCTTCAAGAAAGAGATGGAAAATTTTGTAAGTGGTTGAAAGTGAAAGTATAGGGGATGAAATGCGCCTCACCTTGCCAAGGTAGTATGCTAGCTAAAAATGTGCTAAAGTGTTGAAAATTGGAAGTGGAAGGGCTTAAAAGCGCCTAGACTAAAAAGGAGGATGTGTTGAGATTATTGTGGCTAGATGGTACGAAATTGAAAGTTAGACCCTTGATGGCGCCTAGACTGGGACATGAAATGATGAAGTATTTTCCAAGTGTTAATATTTAAATTCCTTCCTTAGGGGAAAATCACGCCTGGACTTGGAAGTATGAAATTTGGATGAAATTGCCAGAGATGAAGTCAAAAGATGCCAGCCGCATAGGGTCAATGAGAAATTTCAAGTCAGAGCAAAGAAATATGCCCAAGGATGGAGAAATGGATTAAATTTTGTTGAAAATTAATTTTCTAAGGTTCAAAAATTCAAGAAAATTAAATGAACCCGTTCGTTGTATACCCATGAATTCTACACGTTCTAAAGAAAATTCTCTTCTGGGTATTGAAGATCTTCGACAAGGAGTGGATTTCAAGGTCCCCTGCACTTCGCCAAGGCGTTTAAGATGGAGAATTTGATCGGCGCCTGAACAATGAATTTTCCTAAGGGAAAATTTTAAAAAAAATTCTAAGGCAAGGGATAAAATGTGTTAAAAATGCCTTGGCAGATGAATTTGAAAATGATCGCCTAGATAATTTTTGATCAAATTCTTGATGAAAGCATTTTTTTTTCGAGTCTGAGTTGGATGAAATATCAGAGTGAAGTGCGCCAGGCAGAATGCAAGATGGGTTGGAAAATTCGCTAAGGCATGAAGAATTTGAATGCAAAGTTGGCTAGTGAAGATGATGAACCCTTGGAAGTTAAAACTTGAAAATCCTGGTAAGTTAAGTTTATATTATGAAGTGTTCTAATACCCTTCTCCTTGCTTATTTTGCAGGAGGAACTTCGAGACCATGCGGTGATGACTTAAAGTGATGAAGAAAGTAATCCAAGATGCCATTTCAACCTTGAAGGAAGAAAAGTTGCAAGAAACAGAGTAGAAATGTTTTCAAAACTCAAGATGGAGAAAAGAATGGAGCAAAGTTGAAGAACAAAGTCAAGAAGAAAAATCAAGAACAATGTGAACGCGTTTCAAGGCTGGAATCTTCTAGAAGGATGATGGACATTAATGGCTCATTTATTACCCCAGTCCTCTTGGTGGCGGTTTTTAGGGTGAATCTTGTTTAGGGCTGAGGTGGCACGATCTGGGCCATCTAGTCGATTGTAATATGAGCCGTCCGTTCGACTTGGCCAACTATAAAAGGGGGAGTCCTCATTTTGGAAATATCCACATACAGAGAACGAGTAGGAAGCAGCTAGAGAGACAAATTAGGTATGCAGCTTAGTATGGATTGATAGTATGAAGAAGGAAAGTTTTCCTTAAAAACTTTGTGCGAAATTGCGAACATCAAATAAAAAAAAAATTTCATTGATGATGAATTTCATTTTTGTGAGTAGCTACAAGGTTTCTTCTGCCCTTCCTCGATTCTTGTGCAGTGACTTAAAGCGCAGAATAAGTTTCACCATGCCAGAGCTAGTAATTAAAGTGGAATGTGGGACTGACTGCAACCGCCTTATCCATATCACTTTATGTGTTCTACCGATGGTGAATGCACCTTGTGTGGTCAACTAGAATATCATGTACTTAACTTTGATCATGATTTGTATGTTTATATGAGTCGTTGTGATGATATTTTCATGCTAAGTTGTGATCTGAACACCTTGAGCTACTCCTTTGAAGATTGCACCGGTTCTGTGGAGGCTGTCCGAAGCGAGGCAAAGCAGAGCCTAGTTGACGCTTACAGGAGCTTGATCGCCATGTCCCACGCCTTAGAGTAGATTAGAACTCTTAAACTCGTGACGGGAATCCAAGACTTCCAATTAGTTTAGGGAACAAGAACTTCATGACAAATCTTTCGAGCATTGAATTCCTTTCTCCACGCCAAACAATCTGGGAAGTCCCCTGAAAATACCAGTGCAACCACACTGCCAACCAGACTATTCCAAGATTGAAGGAACCTTGGAGTTGAACGCACGAACTCTCTCGCAATCTTAGCGTGCTGGATACTTTGATCAAGAGAGAATAGGGAAGCCGTTGGCGACTTTATTCTGCGTTGGTGCGGTCACGAAAAACACATCAACATATAGTCAGTAAAATCTGGGTCTGCTTTATGTAATATCAAACACCACAAACTCAAAAAATTGCTCTTAAACTTCATCAATCACCACATCCCTATTGAATGTCAAAACGATCAGTGCCCAAATCAATTAGCCTATAGGTTTCATGATTGTCACTATATCCTATGATCATCAACTTCTAACTCTTAGAGTCAAGTTTGGTTCTCTTGGCATCTGGAATCTAGACATACACAGTAGAATCGAAAACCTTAATGTGGTTGATTCTTGTTTTCCTCCCAGACCATGCTTCCTAACTTGTTGAGAAGGTACATTGCAATGTAAACTACCTCCACCCAAAACTTCTTGGGAACACTCTGATTCTCCAACATGCATTGGGCCATCTCCATAATAGTACAGATCCTCCTCTCAACTACACCATTCTACTGAGGGGTATAGGGAGTTGTGCATTGGTGTTTAATACCATGTTTAGTACAGAAGTCAATGAATTCGTTCGAATAGAATTCACCCCCATTATCAAACCTAAGAGTTATGATTGCAAATCTTGACTCTTTTTCTACTAAGGATTTGAACTTTTGAAATTCTTTGAACACTTATGATTTTTCTTTTAGGAAAAACGCCCACATTGTAATCATCTACAAACAAGAGAAAATACCTAGCACCAATAACTGATGCAGTATCCGTTGGTCCACATACAACTGCATGAACTACTAAAGGACCTTTTGTGCTCACCAAGCTTGTCCTAATAACGGAGATCTATGTTGCTTCCTTGCTTGGCAAGGTCTGCCAACACCCTGTATCTTGTAAGAACCCCTGCTAATTCTGATCTGAATTTTTCAGTTTGTGATGTTTGACATTTTGTCAAACACTTTGCATGCAATCTGATTTTCTGAGTATGCTGATGGTTTTGGATGTTTATTTGATAATTTTTGCTTTATGATTTATTGTGCAATGATAACATACAATTATATAAAGCAATACAATGGAAAGGGACACTAATTGCTTCCTATTTCTCCTTAAAAACAAAGTATATCAGACCTAATGAAGTTCTGATTTGAGTACAACACCAAGCTATTCAAGTCTGATTTTCACACCAAAAGGAAGTTTATTGACAAGGAAAACATACCTGGTTATAATGAAGTAATATTGGACAATAAGAGCAATGGTGTGAAGAAGATAATGGCTGGATATGGACTGATTTTCCGAGTATTTTCAGACCAGCAACTCCTCCAATGCAAATCTAGAAATGAAGCTCAAAATTATGCCCTTATCAATGTCCAAAACTCCTCCAATGCAAATCAGCTAGGGCAAATATGAAACCTTTGAAACCTTAGACTGAAAATAGGTCCAAAAGATGTTGAATGTAGCCTCAAAACCCTTGCATCTACAATCTGAAATAATGATACTGAAAACTGAAACTAAAATCTGCAATTCCTCCAAAACCCTAGTCGCCCAAAATAGAGGAAAAATCATATAAAATCAGGGACAGCTCCAAGAATTCTGAAACCACCTTCAAATGATGCCAAAAAGTCCCTAGATCTGGTCATCCAAGGTAGAAAATGCATAAAAATTCTTTGGCACTCCAAATCTGCAATTTAGCTCCAAAAATGGGTTCAAACCTAGTTGGAAATGACCCCAAACTGCTCACAAATCTACAAATGTCCAATAGTGAATCCTAAATGAATCCACCTTACAAGTAGGATTGGGTTTTCATCCACCATACAATTTTCCAAGGGTTTTCGTCCTTAGAAATGGTTGCAACTGAATCCTCAGCTGAAGTTAGAGAAAAATCAAGTGTATCAAATCCACAATATGAGCCTCAAGAAAGATAGAGGTCCCTTTTATAAACTCTTTCCAAAGGAGGTGGACCTCAAACACACTTTAAATGACTTTTAATAAAATATTTCCCCTCCAAACCTAGGCATCCCACTTAGAGGAAAAATAATTTATTTTTAAATTACTTTTTGCCTTTTTCCCCACTTAAGTCACTTTTATAATTTTATATTATTTTTTCTAAAGTGACTTAAAATAATATTATAACATAAAGGCTATTTCATCCCTTTACATCTCCGTATCTATGTTTGGTTATGTATTTCAAATGCAATGTTAGTTGCAAGTAACTACTTTCACGTGATTATGACTTTGGGAATGAATAGTTGTTCTTTTATCATAACTGTAATGTTAACGAACTTTTTATTTTGCCAGTGAATTTATTGTTCATGAGAAGTTGAATGGGATCATGAAATCAAATTTAAACGCATATTGTAAAGCCGTCGAGAACGATCTAACCATAATCTTTGTCAGTGGATGCAGGATTGCCAACGCCACGAGAGAAAGGGAAATATCGTCAGGGAGAGGACATGGTTAACATGGATCAATTTTATTGTCTACCTTGAGCCGGTGAATGACAATATCTAAATCGTAACTTGGCCATAAGTAATATAAAGTAATTAATTACTCCATAAGTTAATTTATATATATATAAACCTCTAATTATTTTTGAGAGATAGCAAATTGATTAATAATTTTATAATTAAATAATAATAAATTGGAAGAGGATATTTCATAACTTTTGGAATATAATTGCAAATAATTTAATTGAGGATGTTAAGTAATAATTTTATATTAGAAAATGAGGAATTATTATCTCTTGAAGTGGCGAACCTTGGTATAGTTTAAATGAAATATTAATTTTCCTAGCTCGCGCCTTCCTGAAGGGAGAAACGCCCAAGATGGGGCAGATGAACAGTTTCTTGTAACGGCTGGGAGGGCTCGAGCTTCTTTAAGAAAAGTGTATCTTTCTTTCAGGGGGGGCGATTATTCCCAGACGACATAACACTCTACACCCACCTTGGCTAACTGGTAAATCTCACTTTGTCTGAGCCGCGCACTGTCTGGTTTAGGCAACGCCATTATCTCTCTTATCTATCGGGTTTCACCCAAGTGTTTACTCTGGCACGGTTTCCCTGTTTTCACCACTGGCTTACAACGTGAAATCTAGTCGCTTTTTCCTGAGACGTGTACCATCTGTTCTCGGCTATATTTCTTGTATCTCATATCCTTGACGAGTTTTTTTGTTTCTCTCCCCGTTGTTATCATATCAAAACAAATTATGGTGGCGGCTATACTTGGTCTCTCATTGTCGGGTATTGGAGAGAAACGGGTTGGAATCTGAGCCTTCGGCGCCATTTGTTTGGAAATTCAGAGCGGGCTACGTCCAGTTTTAAGTGTTCATAATCAGGCATGTAAAAATGTTGCAAATTGTTATTCTAGTTTCGAAAGAAATGCTTTGTTCGAGTTTTCCTCTTGAATGATTGTGATATCATAGAGTTCTAGACCTGTTGTATGTTTTTAGAAAAGAATACATATTCCTTGGATGGATCTTTCAATAATGAAAAGCTTAATAAATATCTTGCTTCGAAAACTCTCTGTCTTATCTTCCTTGAAAGTAAATCATATGCTTGGCAAGCTACCGACAAAATACTTTTTATTCCGTCACTCTGTGCTTGATTCGGCACTCTTCTCTCTTCACTCTATTTCAAGTTATCTGAGATGAGACTTTTACATTCTTTCCATCTAAACTCCTGAACTTTGTCTTTTTCTTGATTTCCTCTGGCTGGATCACGTCAGAATCTGGTGGTTAGAGGTTGGTTAAGATTTGATTCTGGGTTCAGTTGAACTATTTGGAAAATTACCTAAGAACTTTACTTGTCTGGTCAACCAAATTTTCTTCTCTCTGACTAGAAGTTGTACATTTGTACACCTAGTTCAATCGAGACTTGCTTGGGAATAAATTATAAAGAGTGTCTTGGAATCCTCATTGTTGTATCAATCACTCATTTCATCTGTATAAATTAGGGCTAAGGCATAACCTGAATTTAAAGAAAATGATGTCCGAACCTGTTATTATAATTTAAACTTGAGACCAAAATATGAATTAGTATGGCAAGGTTTGAATGACCACTTAATGGAATATATCGTTTAGTGCTTAAGTGCTCTATGAAACAACCTTTTTTTTAAAGGTAGCCTTAAAAGAAATGATAGATGATGATGCTGAAACATTCTTTCTCTTCCTTTCGAAGATAAAATTAATTGATTAAAGCCAAGAGGTTAACCATAACAAAATGAAGAGAAAGTTCATTTACCCACTCTCTCTCTCTCCTTTAGAGATATCGACAAAACTTATTATAAGAAGGGGAACAGACTATGAGTTCCCTTATGACTTGAAACTTTACTTATGATTCTTTGTGGGGAATGAGCTTGTCTAAGCCAGACAATATTTTTCGTTTAAACTGTAAATCTGAAGAAGATGACTGATTTTTGAATCCTGTTGAATGAGAAATGAAATTTAATCTGGGCATTATAATTTAAATCTTGGAACAAATGACATCTTGTCGAGCAAGGGTGAATGCTGACGGCACAATAGTGCCAGAGATGTCGGCACAATAGTGTCAGAGACATCGACACAGAAGTGTCAAAGATATCGGCACAGGAGTGCCAGTTCTATTAAAATCCTTGGCCAAGGTACAATGCTAGATTCAGCATTTGTCAGCTATCGAGTATCGGATATACCACTGATCAGAGTGGCCTTTCTAGTTGGGAGGTACCCTTAGTTAGGTCGATCAGGAGGTATAGGTCCTTGACACTAGGTTCAGAGGCATGATGATAAATCGATCCATGTTGATTACCCTCGTGAAGGGCGGGTTCTTCAGTTGAAGAAACTCGGGAGACCAGTAGGTCTTGGTTGGGCGGTAAAGCCCCTGATGATAATTCTCTTTCCCTCGATAAAGATTCCCAAGTATGATAGTATGGAGATGATGTCAAATGGATTTCTTCCTCTCTCGTAAATCCAGGTACATGCAATGGTAATTGAATTTCTATTTCATTTATGCCATGAATGCTATTCTTTATGTTAATGAACATTGTAAGATTCTCAGATACTTAGGGAGATAGTTACTTGAATTTATTCAGCTGTTGTATTGTTTCATAGTTGTAGTAATTATTAGTTATCTTTTGGGAGCAAAGAGAAGTAAGTATTATTCTTCTACAATTTCCTGTTAGATGTTTATAGTTAATAGTTTCTTTTCAGCTGAAAATGAAATTAAAAGTTAGTTGATGAAGTGTATAATGTATCGACATCTGAATTGAAATCTCTTTTCCGATTAGCTACAAATGAAACCCTAGTTTGGCAGTTATTTAGTTATTGATCTGCCATGAACAGTAGGTGGAAAACTGTTGAACGATTCATGTGAATTGAAGCTGAAAATTAAAAAGATAATTGCATTTTTGAGTTAGTTGGATCAATTGGAAACCCTAGTTTCGAAAA
>VDFB02184717.1:0-25813 GCA_007258455.2 Sequoia sempervirens | reverse complement strand
AATCATATCCATGGGTCTTAGTAGACAGTGGAGCAGGTCTGAACATATGTTCCCTAAAATTGGTTATAGCATTATGATTCTTTGAGGCATGCATAGATTGATCTAATACAATTGTTATCAATTCCTATGCTGATGTTGAGCACTCGTTTGAAGGATTGATCACACTTCCCATAAGGGTTGGCCCAACTACTCATAACATAATGTGCCATGTCTTAGATTTGGACTTGCCCTACAATCTTCTTCTAGGTCACCCATGGATTCATGACATGTGAGGGCTATACCTTCCACTTATCATCAATGCATGAAGTTTCCCTACAATGGCCTTGAAATCACCATAATAAATGATCCTAATCCTTTTTAGTACTGCAACAATCTAAGAGGAACCACTGAGAATCAAGTGATCATTAACCAATAAGCTTCATCTTCCACCTCATCACACTACATTGATCCATATTCCCTCATCAAATCATCCAATCCCTTCACCACACCTTCCAAGCCCAAAGTCCAGATCCATGATAAGGGATATGGAGAATACAACATGGATAGATTGTTTTGGGTTGGAATGTTGCCTAAATCACCAAATTCTTACGCCAAACCTCATCCTATTCAACCTAAAATCATTATTTGTAACCCTCCTAACATCTTCATTAAATGGGGGGAATTAATCAAAGAGCCTATAGGTGAGAAAATATCCACATGGATTTACAGAGATGAGGAAGACATTGAGCTTAAGTAGTTACTAGTTGAGCAGTATCCAAAAGGGTTTATGATATGAAGCAACAAGGATATTATGGGAATAGTGGTCTTGGCCTAAACAAACATGGAATGGTGGAACCAATATTGCCTCCTTTCCTACCAAAATACATCGGGTTAGGGTACGTACCATCAAAAGTGAGCCTTCCTAGTGGGTGATCCCACAAAGTTGGTTTACAATTTCTAGGAGATTTTTATTTTTGTTGAAATCACATATTTTTAGAAAATATAATGATTTAAGCCTTAAAAAGTTCCATTTAAAGCATTCAAAGTGAAGAGGGTTTGATCAAACTACCTTAGATCAAAACCCCTTGGATAGAACCCTACTAGTTTTAAACCATACCTATATGATCTCCTTTACACCTATCCAATGCTAATAAAAACCACTTGGTCCTTGACCATAAAGCACCCAAAAATATAAATTTAAATAAATTTGAATTTCATTACTATATTCATTTTTTTATTTCTTGTGAATGTAGGCTTTTCATAGAAAATCAAGCTCTTTAATTACGCACATGTGGAAAAAATAGAGATATTATAAAAAAAAAAAAATTGAAAAATATGAGTGCACCAGATATTGAAGTCCTTGATCCACCAAAAAAAATGAATTTCAATACATACAAAAAAAGTTGTGTTATACAGTCCGCTTATGTCTGAATTGTAATTGGTTTGACTTCAAAACTTGATTAAGGAAAAAATATTTAATAAAACACTATGAAACCAATTGGAAGCACTAGATATCATAGTTAAAAATCTAAATTCAAAAAAATTAGAATTTTCTCCTTCATGGAATTTTTTTTATGTGTTATACGGTGAGTGTCACTCCTTAAAAATGGTGTTTATTGAAAAAAACATATTTAGAATCTACATACAAAATTTCACAAATCGCTAGTTTGCATCATCTTCAAATTCCTCACGGTTTAGTCACTATAGGTGCCCGAAAGTGAAGATTTAGTTAGAAAAAATTAGTTCAGTGTCCAATTTGGCCAAAAATTGTAAACCAATATTGTGGGATCACCCTAGTACTAGGTTGCCTTCGAGTGAGAATGCTAATGTTTCAAATGAAATTAAGGAATTTGAGGAATACTATACTGAAACCGATTCTAATAAGTGGGAATGGGATTCCTCCACATCTAGTGAGTATGACCTAGTCAAGACCTTTCAAGAGTTTGACTTATCCTCCCCTACCAATATCATGGACATTAATATCCATATTCATTCCTTTTGGGATCTTGATTATACATTTTTATTTACCATATCGGCCTTCACTCTTGATGATCAATGGCTTACCCCTCATTTACCCACAACTGATAGATTGGGACCAACAAGGGATGTCAATTTTAGACACATTCGAGAATGAAAAAGCAATTGTTGAGTTCATGGGACTTCATGGAGCAAGACCAAGTGGGGATCATAAAGTTGGTTTCATTATTGATCTTGATAATGCAACATATTTTGAGAGTCTACTCCTCCCTCTAGTCACAAAAGTGAGAAATGATAAAAATAAAAATAAAAAGGATAGGTCTCTAGGTGAAAACCAAAAGGCGCCTTTAGACCATGAAAAAGTAAAAATAAAGGGTGTATCCAAAGACCTGAAAAATCTCTCTGAGGTGCCTAAGGATGAAGGGTTGGAAAATCTCCCCATTGACCGAGAGAGATCACCATTTCTAGTAGAAGAGGTTAATCTTGAGACAAAGGACAATCTTAGAATCATTCAGTTTGTAGCATCTTTGACCACAAGAAAAACCAGAGTTTACTACATTCTTAAATTCAAAAAGTTAGTTTAATTTCACATGGAAATATGATGATATGCCTGGGTTGGATTCCAAATTTGTTCTACATCACCTACCATTGCTTCCACATGCCAAACTAGTCAAGCAAAAATTAAGAAAAATGCACCTACAAATCGCACTCCTAGTGAAGGTTGAGTTGAAGAAGCTTCTAGACGTTGGTTATATTCATCCCATAGATTATGCAGAATGGATATCCAATCTTGTTCCTATCACTAAACCAATTGGTGGTATTAGAATATGCACGAATTTTAGGGATCTAAATAAGGCTTGTCCTAAAGATGATTTCTCGCTACCTAATATTGACATTATAGTATACTTCACAGTGGGATATGAGATGTTATCACTTATGGATGTTTTTTAGGATATAATCTTATTAGAATTGCCCTTGAAGATAAACACAAAAGAGCTTTCACTTTCACTTGGAGTACCTTTTGTTGGAATTTTATGCCTTTTGGTCTCAATAATACCAGTGTAACATATTAGAGAGCTATGACAATCATTTTTCACAACTATATGCATGTACTTATGGAAGACTATGTTGATAACTTATTGAAAAAATTCTTAACAAGAGATGGTCATCTAGGAGTGTTGGACAAGATTTTCAGAAGACTAGAAGAATATGAGCTCAGGCTAAATCCAAAGAAATGTATGTTTGGGGCCCAATTAGGAAAGCTCTTGGGATATATAGTTTCTCATAGAGGAATTGAAGTTGATCTTGTGAAGGTAAAATAAATCATACATATGCCCCCACCCACTAACATTAGTCAGTTGAGAAATCTAAAAGGAAGATTGTAGTCAATCTGGAGGTTCATTGCCTAGTTAGCAGACAAGATTCACCCATTTCAAAAAAAATTATGCAAAGGAGTTCCCTTCATATGGACTAAATGTTTTCAAGAGGTTTTCCAACAAATAAAATATTATCTATTAACTCCTCTAGTTCTTATGCCTCCTGTTGATGGGAGACACTTAATCTTATACATATCAACCACCACATCAACATTGGGGGCATTTCTAGCACATAATTACAATGATGGAAAAGAGAGACCTATCTACTATATTCGTTGTACTCTTATAGGATATGAGCTTAACTGCAATCCCATTGAAAGAGTGTGCCTTGTAGTTTTTTCGTTGCCTAGAAGTTGAGACATTATATGTTGAACCACACAACAAAATTGATGGCCAAGATTGATCCTTTGAAGTATCTATTAAGCAAAGCAACTTTGACAGGTCGACTAGCAAATTGGTCATGATTTTGAGTGAGTATGACATAGAGTATATTGATTGTAAGGCAATAAAAGGAAAAGTAATAGTTGATCATCAAAGTTTGTCACTTTTTGGAATTTAGGGATCTTAAGAGAAAGCACACATTGTAGCATGGAATGATTCGGCATGTTGGGGTGTGAAATATGACCTAAGTTCCTAGCATTAACCCACCCACCCAAACGTGTTGGCACTATCCATTTAGCCACACGATGGATGGAATAAAAGTTATGCTACGTTGCAAATTTTCATTGAATGCATTTGATGGTTTTGGGGTAGTGAGAAAAAATTTCACCATAACCAAATGGATTGGAGATATGCAAAAATGAGAGAGGGTGTTGTAGAGGAACCCCACACCTTTTTGTAACTTTAGACAAAATGTTTGTAAGTGCCACTATTTCTGAGAAACAACTTGTCAAAGTTTGTCACTTTTTAGCATTTAGGGATCTTAAGAGAGTGTTGATATGATGTATCTTGGAATGCTCTAGCTTGCTAGGGTGAAAAATAGGACCTTTCTTAACATTAACCCACCCACTCAAATGTGTTGGTATTGTCTGTTTGGATGCATGATGGATGAAACAAAAGTTACGCTACTTTGCAACTTTTCATTGAATGCATTTGATATTTTCGAGGCAGCAAGAAAAACTTCCACCATAGCCAAATGGATTGGAGATGTGAAAAAATGAGAGAGGGTATTGTAGAGGGACCCTAAACCTTTATGTACCTTCAAACAAATTGTTTGTAAGTGCCACGGTTTCTGATAAACAACTCTTCAAAGTTTGTCACTTTTTGGCATTTAGGGACCTTAAAAGAGCATTGGTACGATGTAGCCTGGAATGATCCAAAATGTTGGGGTGTGAAATAGGACCTTCCCTAGCATTAATCCACCCACCCATACATTTTAGCACTATTTATTTGGCAACACAATGGACGAAATATTTAAGTTACTCTACCTTGCAACTTTTTCGCTAAATGCATTTGATGGTTTTGGGGCAATACTAAAAACTTTCACCATGTCCAAATGGATTGGAGATATGAAAAAATGAGAGAGGGTATTGTAGAGGGACTCTACACCTCTGTGTACCTTCATATAGAACATTTGCAAGTGACACATTTTTTGACATATAACTCATCAAAGTTTGTCATTTTTTGGCACTTAGGGCTCTTAAGAGAGCACCGGTATGATGTAGCCTGGAATGATTGGACATGTTGGGGTGAAAAATAGGACCTTTCCTAGCATTAAACCACCCACTCGGATGTGTTGTCACTATCCATTTGGTTGCATGATGGATGGAATAAAAGTTGTATGCTACCTTAAACAACTTTTCACTGAATGCATTTGATAGTTTTGGGGTAGCAATAAAAGCTTTCACCATGGCCAAATGGATTGGAGATATGAAAAAATGATAGTGTATTGTATAAAGACCCTACACCTTTGTGTACCTTTAGACGTAATGTTTGTAAGTGCCACAGTTTTTGATAAACAAATTGTCAAAGTTTGCCACTTTTTGGCATCTAGGGATCTTAAGAGAGCATTGGTATGATGTAGCCTAGAATGATCTGGCATGCTAGGGTGTTAAATAATACCTTTCTTAGCATTAACCCACCCAACTGGATGTGTTGGCACTGTCCATTTGGTTGCACGATGGACATAACAAAAGTTACACTACCTTGCAACTTTTCATTGAATGCATTTGATAGTTTTGGGACAACAAGAAAAACTTTCACCACGACCAAATAGATTGGAGATATAAAAAAATGAAAGAGGGTATTATAGAGGGACCCTACACCTCCATGTACCTTCAGACAAAAATTTTTCAAGTGCCACAATTTCTGAGATACAACTCGTCAAATTTTGTCACTTTTTGGCATTTAGGGATCTTAAGAGCGCACTGGTACAATGTAGCCTAGAACAATCCAGCATGTTGGGGTACGAAATAGGACCTTTCCTAGAATTAAACCACCCACCCAGACATGATGGCACTGTCCATTTGGTTGCACATTGGATGAAACAAAAGTTATGCTACCCTGCAGCTTTTTGTTGACTGCATTTGACAACTTTTGTAATATTTGAAAATGTGGTGCCATGATCAAATAGATTGGAGTCTTGAAAAAGTGAGAGAGTTTATTGTGGATTTATCTTACGTGACCCAATAGGACATTCAAATGTATGATATTCTCATCATCTAGTGGCTGGTAATTTGAATTTTGATAAATAATATTTAAAATTTCAACGCATTATTGTTAATTTATTCATTATTGTCTTTGTTGCATTGCACTCTGTAAATATAACTTTTAGATCCATTTTTGTTGGGAAATATTTGTTTTTATTAAATTTTTTTTAATAAGGCGATGAATTTGACATTGTAGTTAACTCATCACATGATAGAAAATTAGATTCAAAAATTAAAATTTGGATGGGATATGATTCATACATACACTTCTTGGGGCTAAGTGAATTATGAGAACATTTTATACCATTTAAAGTACCAATTTATGAATAAAAAGTTTATATACATTGATCTCCATAAGGTTGTACAAAATGTTAAATCAAAATGTCATACAATGCCATCATGAAGGCACACAAAATGTGCTACAATACCATCGTGACAGTGCACAAAATATATCATCAAAATGTCATATAGTGGACCACGAGTCAAATGTATTGCCTCCCAATCTACAAAATACCATCAATACATATAGCCACACCAAAATTTTATCTATGTTCCATGTATAGGCATACAAAATGTGTTCATCTATGAATATTGAACACTAATCCTGAAATATTAGACCTCATTTATCCTGACTAATTGAACTTTGGTCACTGCTAGTAGTTGATGTCTTGCATCATTCTAGTCTCTTGCACTCCTCAATATTTTTTAGCGTAACCTATACACAAGAATTGTAAAATTAGATACTATTCCAAAGTCAGAAACTATAAAAAATATTTAAAATGATACATATATTATAAACACACTTATAGCCAACTAGTAGCCTGACTCTTCTTGGTGATGATGCTCGACATCATTAAGAGATGTTTGTCCTCACACAAGGGTGTTTACATCCATCTATAAAATAATAAAGACATATAATTTATCAATTATTTTTGATAGGTCTACTAATATCAATTCACATAATATAAACATTATTAAACACATATATTCATACTTACCTAACTTAAGCTCATGGAGGATGAAATTGTCGCACTAACACCAACTTCCAAATTTTATCTTATCCTAGGAGGTATGTCTAATGAATTCATCAACTAAACAAACAATATTTAGATTAAACTCAAAAGTTCACAAATATATATAAACAACAAATTTGAAATTTGCAAAAAAAACTTAAATGTGTTATATAGTATACCTAAGTAAATACAATGTCATAACCATCCATGGTAGTATGTGTAGTATATGGTGATGCCATGCCCACCTATTCAATAAAAAATGTATGTTAAATTATTAAACATTATTTTGAATATAAAGTATTAGTTTATTTGGATATATTATACAAATTTTACCTTGGATATAGATGCAACTATACAAGTTGTTGCAAGAATGCTCGATGATGTACCAGGCTCTGTCATTGCACCCTAAAATGCATAATGTTTGCATTAGTTTAATTTAATTCTATAATTAAAAACCTATTTACATTTACAATTTTAAGCATTTAATATCTATAAAATGTTATAAATTCAAATCAACATACTTGCATTTGACCAGCATACACCTCAATCAAAAACTCATCCATCATCATCGCATCATTTGATGCACCACCCTGAGACCTCCGCTACTCCCATGAAATCTATACTGACAATGAGAAAACACATGGGAGGTGGAACCATCTACACCCTTTGCATCACTATCTCTCCCAAAGCATAGATTACTACAGTTTGGGCATATATGAGAGCTAGGGGCACTAGAGCTAGATGGTTGAGTTGGTGCATCATCCTATTAGGAAAAATGTTGGGACATTTGTGTGTTGTGATTTATAATTGTGCCTATCAGGCTAGCAACTATATGGAGAGTTTGTGCCTCCATACTCTCCCTGATGGCTTCTGGAACTATCGCATGATAAATAGGTCCTTGTGCTCAGAGTCTTCTTCAATCTACACAATTATCTACTTGACGAGCTCCTATCTATTTTGTGCAGAACCTCCGCCTCTACCTTGAAACACCATCATGTCAAAGTAATTGGGTATTTCATGAAGGATAAAATCATTGTATAGTTTTCCTAGAAAATATAGCGGCAACTCATAATTATTACATGGAGGTTGGTCAAAGACCATCCACCACCTATCCCAAAACCTATTTATTATCTCCTCATGATTACACCAATGTATCAAGTAAACCTCTTTGAATTTAGAGGAATAGGTTGATTAGTTTTAGGATCCTTAAAAAGAAGACATAGGCTTTCTTTGCTCATGTCTTTCTTTTTCACATCATCATAGGACAATTTTGTTGCATAACATTGACAACATGAATCTCTATAAATTTTAAATTGGTTTATTTGATTTGTGACAGTTTCAACATTCACCAACATGGCTTATAATGTTGATGTAAGGGATTGGTGATGCTCGTTTGATATTGAACCACTCAATTATGGAACTAATTCATGAATTGCAATTTTTTTCTCCAGTTTCCCTAAAAAATCCTCTTGGTTTTGTCCAGGGTTTTTTGGAAGGGTAGGAGGAGGGTCAGGCATCCTAGGGTTTTCCTCGGGAAATTCATCATTTAAATTTTCTTGTGGCTCGGGGTTTACATGATGTATTATATAATTAAAAAAATAGGAAATTGATCAAAAATAGTCCATTTTTCCTAATGCAAACATAATTTAAATAAACTGCAAAAAAAATCACTTTCCTCTTCTCCGACGTGGCATTGTGAAATAAGATTAAAAAAGGAAATACACATTCACATTATGCTTAGTTGAGGGAATTAAAAAAACTACAAAAAATGCAGGTCGCAGGTGAGAAAAAAGGGTAATCTTTTACTTTTTATAACTTTATTGAGAATAACGTGTACACATTTTGATATGTATACATTTTTTTATATAATAAAAACACGTACACATTATGTTTTGATAATAATGCATATGTATTTTATTTTAATAATAATGTGTGCACATTATTTATTTAAATAACACAATCATGTTATTTGAATTTCTTAAAAGCGTGAACGTGTTTTGTTCATTTTTGGGCATTTGGCCACCTTTTTGTGCCCAATCTTGGTGCACATGCCCACTATTAGGTGTCTTACCTTATTCTTCATGCTATTGGGTTTACATTAAGTATATGAGTTATGTTTAAGATAATCCCCTCCAATGATCATTTCTATTTGGTTAACCTCTTTCTTAATTTTAAGTTAGAAAGTGATACTCTTTCTTAATGACTCATTCTTCATATGTAATTCCAACACCATCCAAATTCAATTGTGCATGTCGATAACACACATGCACCATAATAGTGGATTGATTTGAATAGTAATATTTTGTTTGAATCTTCTTTTGATGGGTAAAAGTATATTATTTTGCAAAGTTGACTATTGATAAAAATATTTCAGGTGAGAAAATATCTCTTAACACTGAAATTGTTTTGTTTTCAACTTAGCAAAAAATGCATGATGTATGTACGGTTATATCAATTTTATCAAAATTATCCATAAATGTTCCAATAGTTACCTCCTCTTCTACATAATATAACGTTGTGGATTCTTTTCCAAATTTTGTTTTAAACCAAATATGTAATTGTAACTCTTCCAATTTACCATCTTCATCATGTCAATATCTTTATTTCTCAATGGAATTAGTCAAATTTCCACATGTTTCAAAAAGTCCTTTTATGCATTTAATTGGACCATCAACATCATCATTAGATTTATCATAGTTTAGATAGATGCTATGAATTGACACCCATTAAGAAGGTGCATTTTGAGAACCATCACTTTCTTCTTTGATCTTTTGAAACACTTGATAGTAAAGATCAAATTCAATATGATAACCACATCAAGTTTTAAAAACATTTTTTTCCTAGTCACATAATGTGGCCTTAACATTCCAAACATTGTTTTCCTAATATTTATATTAGGATTTTCATCATAAAACATCACATACATATCATGGTGTGCTATTTCTAGCCAATGTTTTGTATGCATTTCATAACTCTTTGGTTTGATCCTGTGTATGAGAACATCTCTTTTATTTGATGTTTAGGATGAGTATAATCATGCCAAAAACTTAAGATCAACTTCCTAACATCTTCAATCTTGTCAAAATGAGGATCCCTGACACACCATTACCCAATTTATTTTTGTAATGCTAGATCATCCAAAACCTTTCTCCTTTTCACATATCTTGTTAGTGTCTTTCTACTTAAGCCAATTTCAGTTGAAAGTGAAGAGATTTGAAGTTTTCTTGGAATTCATGGACTTACAATAGATTCCAACATTACTCTTCTTGAAATTCTCTTATCCACTGATTGAGATTGTTTCCCAATGGAACCCAAACATTTTTAAAAAAATTCAACAATATATTTTTCTAGGTGTCTTTTCCTCTTTTGTGAAATCTATACCCAACAATTATAATGGCTTTTTTACCTCATCATGAAGAAGTAAATTTGATGATAGTTGGGCTTGACCAAGTGTATCATGATTTTTGAAAAAGCCTCAACTATTTCCTTTGTAGTTCTATTCAATGACCTTTTAGTAGTTTGATTAAGTTGTTCAACATAAAGTTTCAATTTCTCTATATCCATTTCAAGTAAATGATCTTTTTTTTGTAATATTTTTTTTTCAACACCTCTTTAATTAGATTAATATGAATATCCATAGAAGGAATCGAGCCTAACCCCTCTCCAATATCAAAGTGTGGATGGGCCTCCTCTCTAATGTCTATTGTTTGTCTTTGGGTCTCCTCTCTGACATCAACTATGTGTGCTTCAACCTCCTTTGCTCCAATAATGAAATTAGGATCTACTTCTAGTTTAGTTTTTGTATGTTGATCCCATTCACATATCGTATAGAAGAGGAGATTTTATAATATATTTAAGGGATGGATATAATATATATTTATTGAATGTTTTCAAAAAACTATATAAATTGCCATAAAAAAATTGAACTTAATATCTCTAGTTTAATTCTTGTAAAATCAATTCTAGATAAATTGATACTTCATTGTAAATTTCACAAGGGGGATCCAGTTGGGGGAGGGTAGAAGAGGTTTTATCATATATACAATGCATGTACAAAAAGGTTTTAATCAACTTTAATGAAACATATTTAGAGGAAATAAAAAATGAAATGATATAGATGGGGTAGAGTTCATTAGATATCCATGGGGTAAAGGATTCACTAAGAAAAGAAGTATGAGAAGGTTGAAATGAGTAAGTTATAGAAACAAGAGGTAAAATCCTTAATTTTCTTATGGTATTATTGTTTAGATTATGATTTAAGCGAAGGTGATTTGAGGGATAAAACTATATCTAAAAATGAGAGATAAAGGGTATGGAAAACATAAGATTTAAGGAGTATAGCCCAAACCAAAGGTAAGGTACAAAAATAGTCTAAGGAATGATTAGTTAATTTAGTAGAGAGAATTTGGCCAAGCCACAATCATCATAGATTTAGCTCAATGAATATTTAGGGTTTAGGTTTTCTAGGGTAAATAGGGTTTAGGGTTTAGGGTATTAGTTATAGGAGTAGGGAACATAATGGTTTTAGTAGAGGCCTTAGGAATGGTAATGAGATCCACAACAAAAATAATAAATATAATATACATTTGAATTGAAAAAAATACTTCAATTGAAAATAATTTGATCTTATTGATCCTAATCAAATAGAAGATGATTTAATTGAAAAAAAATACATGATTTATAAAATACATAATTTTATTTAAAAATGCATACTTTCTCTTTGATTGTAATATTTTTGCACCCTTTCTTCATGTAGTTCTTGCTCCTTTTCTATTAAATATTACCGTGCAGTTTTATTTTTTCTTATCCTTTTATTTCCCATCTCCTTTGGAAAATATGATCTCGATAATTCCTTTGCCATTTTTTTGGTGTGCAATGTCTCTCAAAATTGTAAATACACATTTCTCAATTCCACATTCCAAATATAAATCACTTGCAAAAAATAAAAACAAAAAAGTATTTTTTCTTTATTTTTTGATATAAAAAAAAATGACCTCATGTATATATATATATATGCAATTCACATAAACATTTAATTGGGAAAAGTCGGTTAAAAATAGCCTTTGTTCAAAGGGAAGCTAATTTTTTGAATACTATTTTATTAGTAGACCTTCGTTCAAATTTCTTTGTCACAAATATTTAATATTATTTTGGCCACCTAAAGGAACCTTCATTTGACTTTCAATGTTTGCTTCAATTTTTTCTTAGAAATTCCAATTTCAAGCTTGAAGTTGGACCTTCAAATGGAATTAACTTGAAAAGATAATGTTTTTGCAAGATTGTAGTCCTGAAAACAAGCTTTCCAACAAATATAATTTTAATATATTTTTATTTTATTTTATTTTATTTATATTTTAAAATATTAAAATACTCAAAAAAAAAAATCTTCCAAAAAATATTTGTGAACTAGGTATTGATGTCCTTTTTTTGTCAAAAGAAAATTTAAATTTCGACATATACGAAACAAGTTATGCATTACAACCTATAGCTATGTACAAATTATAATTACTTTGACTTTGAAAATTAATTAAAAAAATTCAACAAAAATTTATGAAAAATATCCATACTATAGATATTGATGTTACAAATCTATATTTGAAAAATTATAATTTTATCCTTTCTAGAAAAAAATCATGCATTATGACATAAAGGTCACTTTTTTTAAATGATGTTTACTTTAAAAAAATAAGTTTTTAAAAGTTATGTAAAAAAAATCACAATTCATTTAAAAAATACAAAAAATATATTTAAAATTTACACACAAATTGTCACAAATCATTAGTTCGCATTAGAAATGTTGATTTCAATGTCCTACTTTAACCAAAAAATTGGGACTCATTATTGTAAGATTACCCTGGATCATCATACTTCCACCTCTAACATGGACATGTTGCATCTTTGGATTGTTGGGATAAAATGATTGGTCGAAGTTGGTCTCTTTTTTCTCTCTTTCCCTATATATCTCTCATTTCTCTCTATCTCTTGCTCAATCCCTTTATAAATCTCCCTCTCTCTATAGCACGTGCTCTCTCCCTCCCTCTCTATAGCTCTATCTCCCTCTACGTCTTTATATTTCTTTTTATCTCTTCATGAAGCTCTCTCTCCCTTTATTTCTCCCCCTTCTATTTCTCTCTATCTTTTCTATATATATCTCTATTCTCCCCCTATATCTTTCTCTCTATCCCTCTCTATCTCTCTATCCCCCTCCACCTCCACTAGTGTCAATTATATGTAACCATATTTATTTCCTTTTTTAATTTTAAATCTCATGCTTATACTTTATAATTTTGCTTTTTTTAATCTCCACTCTTAAAAGGAAAAAGCAAAAACAAAAACTTACTTTTAAGTATTTCCACGTCATACGTTTCCGTTGGATGTGAATTTCCATATCCTTTTTAATTTTAAATTTCAGGCTCGTGATTAAGAAAT
The DNA here is from genome assembly GCA_007258455.2 of Sequoia sempervirens. NCBI lineage: Eukaryota > Viridiplantae > Streptophyta > Pinopsida > Cupressales > Cupressaceae > Sequoia > Sequoia sempervirens. Next base: position 12,391 of record VDFB02184717.1, on the reverse strand, counting down.
TGCCTTTTTTTTAATCTCTACTCTCCAAACAAAAGAATCTAAAGCAAACTTTTAAGTTTTTCCACGTCAACTTTTCCGTTGGGCATTTTATTGGATGAGCGCGCCAGTCGCCACCCACACACTCAAACACGATACATATATATCTTCTCAGCGAAAGGCAAATTGATTCTGCCTTTTCAGAAGAAAGATTTGCAACAATACCTCGATCTCCACGTTTCTGTTTTTGTTATGCTGCGTAAGGTGAGTAATTCAACGTTTAGTCCTATTTTTTCTGGAAATTTTAAGAAAATAGATTGGCGCGATAGAAAATTTTGATCAGTCTATCCTGACCTGTACGTAGAATTTCTGTACAGCACTGTGGTTGGTATGGGTAAACAGATCTTGTATATTTTATGTTAAAGTTATTGTACTTTTAAAGTTTTGAAAATGCATTTTATACTTGAACAATTTATTCTGCTTTTCCTGGGTGTTCTTTCCTCTGCTGCCATGGTGCCAATGCTTCTTACTTTTGAACAATTTACTCTGCTTTTCCCAGATGTTCTTTCCTCTGTTGCCATGGTGCCAATGCTTCTTGCTTTTGGGCTCCAATTTGTCCTCAGAACATTGTGAGGTTGTCTTTTGTCAATGCATTTTATACTTAGCAATTTATTCTGCTTTTCCGGGGTGTTCTTTCCTCTGCTGCCATGGTGCCAATGCTTCTTGCTTTTGAACAATTTACTCTGCTTTTCCCAGGCGTTCTTTCCTCTGTTGCCATGGTGCCAATGCTTCTTGCTTTTGTGCACCAATTTGTCCTCAGAACATTGTGAAGTTGTCTTTTGTCAATGTAACCTGACTGTTTTCCTGGGGTACGCTCTGCATTATTGATTTTGGATTTCAATATTAAAGTTACTGATATAAATCAAAATAGTTGGAAATTTGGATGGTGCTTAGATCATCGTGAATTGGGGGTGTCTGACAAATAAAAGAAGCTTAAAAACCCTAGATATCAATGGATTCAAGGATGAAATAGAACTATATAATAGTGGAGGACCTGTTGATGTGTGTTTTGTGACACACCAAACATCAGAATAAAAATGCCCAAAGACAGCTTTATCCTCTCTTGAAGAACTACCTCTTATGCTAAGATTGCTAGAAAGGTCATACGGTAATTCCAATGTTTCGTTTTGGGGGATGGACAAGCTCAATGGATGATGTGATATGCTGGTTTCACAAAGGGACCTCAGATAGTAGATTATTCGAAGTAGGAATTAGAATTGATTTGACGTTGAATGCTCTTATGTTTTTGGGATTTTCGGTTTGGAATAAAATAAAAGGAAAAGGGATGAGGGTTAAGAAACTAGATTTATGCAAAACTACTCCTACGAACTTAAGAGACAAATGCTGGATAGTGAAATTTAAACCAATCTTTGCTTTGCCAAGCACAGTACTACAACTAGACAAAGACGGTGCAATCTTCAATGGGTTTACGAAAGATGTCCTATTACACAATACCACCATCAATTCGATCAATGCATATAGGTAATAGAATTCAAGTTAAACAGTTTCAATGTTCAGACTAACCTTACACATCAAATTGAAAATCATTCAATTGAAAAAGGTATGAACTAATTTCACTATCTCCAACACTATCAATCTTTCATTCATCTAAAAATGCTGAAAACCAATTTACTCTATTGAAGAAATCATGAAACCATGCGAGCTCATAAAAATAACAAATGCTCAACTCTGAATCCACTTATTATTTGAATAGCAATAGTAGCAACAATTTCATAAGTCTCTCCCTGAATAAATGAAATGCGTGGGGTTTATATAGGCACCCCAATTACAAAGCAACGGCCAAGATTGATTTGAGATCAATGGCCAAGATTATTTCAATAAACCCTAACCCTAAAAGCATAACCAACTCAAAGGACACATGGCACAAGCAGAACAAGCCACTTGGAGTATGGAAAATGATGACACCTTGCGAATCATTCGAGCAAGTGGGAATCCAGAATGCAATTCCCTTTGGACTGCTCCTTAGCCGCAAATGCAAGAAATTTAGCTAACACAGAATCGAGTTCCTCCATTGAGATGCTTGGCACAGAATCCAGTTGCACTCCCATCACGTCCAAGGTTTCCAGGCATTGAGTAAAAGTACTTTCCCATCTATCTTCCTGTTTCTGAAAGTTATCCATAAAGGTCAAAAGGGAAGACATATCATCAAGCTGGTTCTCTGTAATAATCTGCACTTCCTTGAAGTAAATGTTCATCACATTTTTCTTCAGTCCTTCTAAATCTAAGCCATTTGCATCATGATGCTCCTGCCCTGTTAATCCTTCAAGAGAAGTGAGGATTTTGAACTGAATTTTCTCAACTGCACTCCGTATAACAGCACATTCTTCCTTCATTCCATCATATGTCTTCCTTTTAGCCAATAAGGAATGATACCACCTGCTGAAATCATATGAGGCTCCTTCCTCAATAACACCTTCCTCGGTTAATATTTGCAGGGAAACTTCCTTTAAAACCTTCAAACGAGGTATTACTTTGTCCTGTACGTACTGGAAATCTTCCCAATTGTCTTCAACTTGACTAACTTCAGTTATAAGCAAGGCAGATCTGTCATAAGTCTGAGCGCACTTCTCTAAGAATTGCTCCATCTGTTTTGAAATATTGATAACCCAACTCTTAGTTGCTTGACTCGTGATCCTCATAGCCTCAAGAACATCAACGGATTCCGGAGTAAGAGATGATGGTGGAATGAAAGCTTCACTTTCTTGGCGCAAAGGAGTTGTTAGCTGCTGAATGAACTCTATTAGCCTTAGATTTTCTAACTCTAGCCTTTCTTTCTTCTCCTCTGTTTTGTCGAACTTCTCCTTGATGGCTTTGGAAGTGTCTGCCAACTCATGGAAATCCTGATCTATCGTGGTTGGCCCAATGTCCAACGTTGTAACATCATAATCCATAGGAGTAATCTGATCTCTTGGCTTATCAATTTTCGGGACTGCCACCTGTAAGATCCTGGATCCTGCATCATTCCTGGTAATCTGAGAATACTTCTTAGGCTTCCTTGGCGTTTTAGCTTTGCCAATCCTCTCTAGGAAGTCTTGCATGCTTTCAACTGGTTGAGCTTCATCCAGTGGTCTGGACTTCTTCATCAAACTTTCGGTCAACCAAGCTGGGATAGTGGATAATTCCATCCCATCTTCTAATTGAACATCATCATTAATTCCTTTTAGAGCAGAAATTACCTCATCTCCTAGCTCTTCATTGTTCTCAAGGATCTCAGTATCTCCTGCGCCTTCAATCATCAACGTATCATCCCCTTCCAAACACTCAGTGAGGGTTTGTTCTTGGAGAGAATCCAACTGTTCTAACTCTTGGAACTCGACTTCTTGCTCATGGCTTGGTTCGATCTCAGCAATGGACACCTTTTCAATTACTCCAACTGATAAAGTACTTGAAGATGATGGATTTTCAGTCACTTTTTGTTTCTTACTTCTCCAATTCTCCGTCAGCTGATTCTTTTTCCTCCGTGTGAAGGTTTTTACTCACTACCTTCCTCTTGCTAGGATACGAAAGTTCATCAAGACTTTCGCCAATTGCTTCCTCCTGGCTTTCCTTATTGCTCAATGTGGCATAGGTAAGAGAAATTCCTTCTTTTCTCAACCTGCTGATCTGACTATCTACCCATTCCCTTGAGTATGCTAAAATATCCTTCATCAATATGTTCAAATCGGTCAACTCAGGTTGTGTCCAGTTAGGCAACAGGATGGGCTTATCCTTTTCTCGTTCAAATTGAGGATGTATGTAGTCCCCGTTGTCTTTTACTTGGTCAGGTATAGGGAACAAGTCACACCTTTTTACAAGTTCAATTGGAATTCTGGACCAAGTCTTCTTCCTGACTCCATACTCGTCCACCAAGTTAGACCAATAGTCTTCAATCTGCATAACATGAAGGGACTTCTTCCCGTGAACTCTCAGGTATGGATCATAATCGGACCTTGGATTATAAGTGCTGAACTTATAAAATTGCAACTCTACCCTTGCTGTCTTGGCTGATTGTAATGAGGGGCAGACTTCTAGCATTTTTCCAATTGCAACCGGAAAATCCACTCCTTGTTTGTTCTTTTTCGCCTGAATAGAGTCTACACATGCCAGTTGCCTTGCAACTTCAAGCATAACAATCTTGTCTGTTGGATACCGAGGGAGTCTATGCGGAGCATCCGAGAATCCATGAACTCTTATATATGTAAAGGTCGGAAACTGGATAAACCAAGATCCGAACTTGTCAAGCATCACCATAGCTTCTTTAGATAGCCTCCTTTGAACTGTTCCTTGAAGCACTCGCGTGATATACATAAGGAAGGCGTCATTGGTTATCTTAAAATTGTCCCTGTAATGTAACTGGAGCTGCGGGTAACAATCATATGCTTTGAGTTGATCTTTTCCGAAGTCCAACTTCCCCTTTGCAAATCAGTCCTCTATACTTGGTGAACCGTGCCAAGATATAAACCACGTAGGAACTCATGTAGAAGGTTTTGGTCTTTTCCAAGTTTCTCAACTGGAAATCGATATTATCACTTATTAACTTCGCCCAATTTATTGCTTCCATTCCCAATACGATCTCCTCCACATATGAAAACATCCATACTTCGAAGAAAGCTCCTTGAGAAGTTCCCATAATCCTGTTCAGCATATGAATCATATCACTGTATTCTGTTTTAAAATCCGTGCAAATTAATCTCTTTGGCAACTTGGAGCGGTGTCTTTTGGGTTCCTTGATCCAGTTAGAATTGACTATGTCCATACAGGATTCTTTGGCTTGATCAAACATGGCCTGTGATTCCTGTTGAGTCCTGTTCAACATTTTTCGACGATGGGGAATACCAAATACTTCTCTGACTGAATCCTCCGTGAAGTATGCCAAGGTGATCCCATTAGGTGTTTTAATGGATCTTGTCTGCGGATTGTACCTTCTGGCACACTCGACCATTAGCTCACTGCACTGAACTGTAGGTGGAAATCCTGCTACTTGATGAAGTCCGGACTTAACAATATTAGTGGCAATAGGCATGGGCATTTCGTTCTGAGTGCCAAACATCCTTCTCTTGTGTTGAATCGCATTAAACTGCTCAAAGTTGGTATCTGCTACCTTCTTCCACTTCGAGGATAACTGGGATTCTGGATAAAATTCTTTGAGGACTTCCTTTACTTGAGCTTTCCTGACTCCACCTCCCACGTTCTTTGGAGAAGACATTGTGCCTGTACGAAGCTCGAAGTTAGAATATTTCAACAAATTTGTAAAAAGGCGATTTCTTGGCTGAAGAAATTTTAAAATTAATTTAAAAAATCCAAAACTTGATTAAAAGGCTGCGTAAAGAATAAATTCTTGATGAAATTTGATCCGCCTTTATTGTTTTTAAAGAGCATTCATGGAATTTTTAAACAATCTTCTGGATTTTTAAAGACTTATACTGAAGTTTTCTCAAATCCACAATGAAAAATCCTTTTCCCTTCTAAAATCGCCAGCAATAACCTTGCAGTTGTTTGAGAATTCCGGAAATGGAAGAGGAAAATCCAACTCTATGTTCTGGAATTAAAAAATCTCCTTGCGGCTGAAGAAGAAAGACGTCTTTGGCTTGAGAGGGGTTTGCCTGTGAGAAAATTCAACTTTGCAAATAATGGAAAATAAGCTCACAAGATCATCTTTTATAATAAAATCTTTCCATATTGGTTTAGGTCGATCTCTTCTTCCATTGGGTGTCTTTGCTTTAAAACGAAAAAAGCAATCTTATCTTGATTCTTTGACTTTTCAAACAAGGCATCCCTTTTGGCTTGACAACTAAGTTTCATTTAAAAAAATAAAACTTAAGTTATTTATTCTATTTTTGCCCTTTAGTAAAATTCAACCCTCAAGTGGACTTTTCTACTTTTCAACTGGATTTTCTTTACCAAGGCGATTTTGCCTTAGAAAAGTTTTTGATTCTTTCCTTGAAGAATTCGACTCTCAACTGGAATTTTCTCCTTCCCAACTGGAATTTCACTTCAAATTGAAGTTCCTGAAGTCCAGCTCAAAATTTCTCTTGCCTTAGTCGATTTTCATCATTGTCCAACTGGAATTTCGAACTTTCCAACTGGAATTTCTTGTAGAAGGCGGATTTTGTCAAAATCTCTCAAATAGACGAATTTCAATTGGATTTTTCAAGATTTCTCTTTGATGAACAGATTTCTCAACTGGATTTTTCGACGATTCAACTGGATTTCCTTAATGGCGCACCTCTCCAGACTTAGGCGAATTTTTTATCATGATTTTCTCACTTTTTTACTTGATTTTTGAGTGATTTTCTCTTGAAGGCGCGATTTTTCCAGTTGATTTTTTAACCTTTGTATGTGCCTTTTTCCAGCTTTTCTCATCTTTGCATGCGCTTTTCTCATCTTTGCATGCGCTTTTCTCATCCTTGCATGCGCTTTTCTCTTGTTTTTTTTTGATTTTTCAAGACCTCTGCTTGATTTTTGCTTGTTTTTTAGTTCCAAAAGTGGAAACTTTCAACTCCACTACCAGTGATACCTAGCACTTTCTAAAAATAGAAACTTACTAAAAATAGAAAAAAAAGCAAAAGGCACTTTCAAAAATAGTAAATTCCAGATTGGTCTGCAATGCCAAAACGCAAAAGCAAAAAGCAAAAAAGTTTAATCCTAAAAGCGAGGGAAGCGGTTTTAATTGGCGAGTGCCCAGCGCATCCTCGGCTCCGCGGTAGGTCTTCTAAGCACTTCTATGATGTTTACGCTCGCTTTCAAATGCTCAAACTCCCAATCCTTGCCTCTGATGATACCCGCATTCTTGACATGAAATTCTGTGATATCGTGAGAGACTATGTCCATGCACTGTGCCAAACCCAAAGCGAAAACCAAGCCGAGGGTCTCATTTGCAATGGGAAAAAAGGTCACAATAGGTGGGACCAGGCGCACTCCAGAGGCCTGGTTTTATCTGTTTGGCATTGGTCCTCATACTTCATGCATTCCTGTAGAGAAGTGCACGTGAAATGCACATGATATTAAATGCTTTAGGAGTCTTATCCCTTTGGCGGTGGTGGTCGGACACTCTACATATGTCATTGGTAATATATGCTTGAATCCTTCTACATGCCATCCAAACTAACTGTTCCGTTATGTGTTGACCAAACTTTAAGGATGCATTGAATGCGGCATGCTATGGCTATATCCTTTCCAAAATATTGAGAAAATTTCTTGAGGAATTCATTAAAATTCTTTGGAAGTATATGATTTTGGAAAACCATGTCCATTTTAAAGACACATCAATTATTGTACTAAGAATTTCTGAAGTCAAATGCATTTATTGGTCAAAACATTTCTCAGAGACACAGGTCGAGACTAGAGAGTTGTTCTTTGGGTTAAATGGGATGCTTGCAATTTGGAGTAAGGTGTATAAGCCCTTCTGCTTCAGGTTGGCAAGAGCAGACCACTTCTGGAAATTGTTCCTATTAATACAAATGCCATTGATGCTCTCATGTTGGGACGTCCATAGGATTATTTATGTCCTGTATGCTGCTGGTACTCTCATTTTGGAATTTGTATAAGATACTTTTCATCCCGAATGTAGATTTATGTTATAACTTATATGCTAGTGATAATTCTTGTTAGGGATAGTAAAATACTTCTTTTAAAACCAAAGGTTTAAGGGATTTCTTGGAATTTCTTTTTCAGAGTTAGACATTGTGGTGAACTTCAAAACTTATGAGAAGTACTATTCTAGATTGTCTTTACCCTTGTAAATTCTGAGCGTTTTCTGAATGGAAGCTGAAGTAGAAAACTTACAGAAGCAATAAATCAATAAATTATATGTTGAACCATGTTTATCACATTCAAAATATTTTGTTTATTTGACATCTGAGAAAATTTGGGAAGTTTAGAACTTATAGAAAGTTTAGTTTGAAAAATAAATAAAAAAATAATAACATATATATACATAAAAATAAATGTGCAAACATAAAATCAGAGACCCAAATTTTACACAAGAAATTCTGGCTTACTACTGCACAGGTTTGGCCTTCAAAACCTTATGCAAATCAGTGAAAAATGGTTGGCCTGACTTCTAGATGCATCTAGTTTCTGCAGTGAAGACTGATAGAATGAATTCTGCATCTATAAAGTTACACAAATCTCTTCAATGACACTGAAAATCCTGATATTCAACTTTTTGGTTTATAATTTATTTTTTCTCGTCTTTTGCTTCTGATGTTTTGGGTTTTTAACTTTTTGGATTTTCTGTTTTTCCATGTTTTTAGGTTTGTTTATAATAAATGATATGAACAGGTCTTAAAGTACTCTGAATCCATTGGGTTGGCCAAAACATTGGTAAGGACCAGACTTCATCTAGATCTCGCTAAGCTTGGGAACTTTGTGTTGAGCTGTTACTGTAGTAAAGTAACAATTCTATAGTACAGAAATAACTGAATTATAGAAATATAAAATATAAATACATATGCAGAAACCCAAGGGCTGAAAAGAGAGTAAATCATAAACATTATGGAATAAATAACTTCAAATCTGTGGGTACAAAGAATAATGTCCGTTGCCAAGATCTAGTATTCTTGATTTCCTAAGCTTATGTGCCTTATAACCTCACTTGTATGAATTGATTGAAACCAATAACCTTCTACCATCCTGGAAATGTGAAACAAAAGATAGAAGTATATTAATCCAAAATAATGTGACTAATGTTAATGTAACTGATGCCTTTTGGTTTCTATCTGCAACCATATTTTTAAAACTTCCTATGAGAAACATCCAACCATTCATTGCTCCCAAACAATTGAACACTATGTGTCCAACTATCTAACTGACAAAGCATTGTGCCACTATCAATGACAAGAACCCTTGTACTTCCATCCTCTTCCATTTAAAAATCCCTCTTTCTGCTTGTGATAAGCCTATCAGCTCGTCCTCCAATTGAGGTTGTGATTTCCAGTCTGGCCACAAATGCAAATCTACATAAGCAAAAAATTTGGTTGCCAAGCCAAACTTGTTCACAATGCTTGAAAGTGGAAAACTATAGTCACTCTTTCTTCAGTTATACTTATTTTCAAAATGTGCATTACTAGCCCTCTTTTACCAATTTCATAGTCACAGTATGTGCTATATTACTTCATATAGCTGTTAAATATACTTTATCACAGGTTGTTATTTGCAATTCAAACCAACAATTTCTAATACTTGAAACTAGAAATGATCTGTGCAACCCAAACTGATGATTCTAAACTATTTTTTGCATAATCATCATCAAAATGAAAAGAAAGCTAAGAGCTGTGTGCACTTTTTCCATTGAATTAAAATAATAATTTTCAACTATGAAATGCCATTAAATTATCACATTGTAGAGTACCCTTGCACCATTCTTCAAAATTGTCATGCTTCTTACAGCAGAAGTCTTTAGTGTGTGCAATCGTCAACAATTCCATGATGCATCCACAACAAACTGAAAGCAATTTTTTTAATACTTTCCATCTCATTTCTTAGCTCAATGGGCATTTGGACATGCACAATACTTCTTGTTTTGATAGTGAGGTGTACACTCCATGAGCTGAGTACAGGTGTATCAATGCTATTTGATTGTGAGAGAAGGTTGAAGAAAAAATCTGCAAACACATTTTCTTTAGCTTTGCATGATGATCATCGCTTATGTTGATGCCTATGCTAAGATGTTGATGGTGCTAGTTGAACAACGATTTGGCTCTTGAATGTTCAATTTATTTGGTGAAAATGTATATGAGCTGCACAAGTTAGTTGTTTTGAAAATTCTTGTTTTTCTATTAGCTTTTGCAGTCAAAGGTGCAGGTCTAAGAAAACATATTTGTTTTTATTGGGAGACAAACGACAACTGTTGTTAGGTGAAGCTTCGTAATAATTAGAAACTTTTACAAATACCAACATGATTTTAGGGAAACTGCTGCAAAAACAAGGTCTTTTGAAGTTTATCTTCATGTGAAAATTCAAAATATTCATCACAAAAAGAAAAAGAAAATATAAGATGATAACTATCTCAAATCTTACAAGGCACAAATGAGTTATGATACATGATCTCCCTCCAATGGCATGCTTGAACCCTGCCACTTGGAAGTAATTTTGTGCTTTATAAAACTTTGTTTGCTTGGATAGATCATTCCACCATGACAATAGTATGATGGGCACTGACTTAAATAGCATGGAACACTGTACAAAAAAATATGTATTTGGTGGTAGTGGGAGGGTCATTGAGGTGACTGGCCTTCATTGGTTTCTGTAGTTAATGTGGAGGCATATATTCAGTGACCTTAGTCTATCTTTTTTAACCATCTTCTGTCTCTGAACTTGAAAATCAGCTGTAAGTCTCTCTCTTATTTCTAGCCTAGCATTTTTCTATTTTGTATTGCAGTCAATATGTGCCAAACTACGGAAATATATGGGATTATTGGTTCATACTCACATTTGATGCCAAATTCTTTTTAATGCATGAAAGAAGCTTCTATGAATTTTCTTTATTAATGTGTCAATTTCAAAAATAGTGAGGTTTGATAATCTTATAGAGCAGTTTTGTTTCATTATCTAACACAATTTTCATACAAGTTGAATTTCTACCTTTGCTTCCATTTAAGAGTTGGGGCTGTAACTGAAGCCTGCCCACTGGTGTCATTTTTAATAAAAATAATAGTCATTGTTTTCTTATCGTTTTTCTATTTTATCTTCTACTGTTCCAGAGATATTTTTCCCTTTGTGGACATGGTTGTAACCAAATTTGTTGATAGTGTCATCCAAACTTGCTTGTGAAGTGGCTATATTAACAAAACTGGCTTCCAATCTTGCAACATGAATCATATTCAACTTCTCCAGCTACCTTGGTTGTAAGTCAAAATTTCCACTCTCTTACTCATATTTCCAATTTGCATGGCTGCTTCTTATTTTCTATGACATTTACCTTGCCAGCCAAAGGCATACATGCCCTTGATGAGCTTCTTCAACGCCAACAAGAGAGCTCTGGTTCCAAATTTGGTTTGTAATTCCTCAATCCAAATTTAACTAGTTCACTAAACATATTATTTCAATATTTAATTGCTGTTATCAACACTCATGAATAAAGATAATTAGTTAAAAACTGGTACTAGTGTTGTAATGGCAATTCCTTCACCTATATAACACAATCCTGTCAAGACGAAAAAATATATATATATACAAAAATCATTCACACAACACCAAATTAACACGAAATGGCCGATTGCAGAGATTTCTCATTGCCTGTATCATATATTATTCATATGGTCGGGCCTATTTATGAAGTGGATGAAGATACAGAACAGAAAACTTTCAGATGTGTACAGGTGTGCTTTTTTAATCACACCTGTCAATTAACAAGGATGACATTGGATGATTGGAGCTGGAACAATATGAATTAGGTTGAGCCTTTCATTTTACAGTGAGCTTATTTTCTTTACAAATGAATTAGAATGCTTGTATGTTCTTGTGAATGACCTTAAAAGGTATTATTACAAGGTGCTTTCTTGAGCTCTCTGGATATAGCAAGAGAAAATGAACTCAAGTACATTCATTTTCTAGTAATACTATGTGATGCATATGGGTAAGCTTGAGAAACAATCTTGAGTGATTTACAGTAAAAGTAAATGCTGTTTACAATATTGGATATGTTGTTTATTTTTTAATTATTGTGCTACTAAGCTATTCGTGTGGGCTCATGTAAGAACCGTTGATTGCAGATATTCTTATGAAGGAGCAGCTGAAGTATCATTGACTATGTTTTAAGAAAGTGAAGAAGATTTATAACAGGTTAGCCTCTTGTGTCAAATACGGTGATAACTCTAGTTAAATTGACCTTATTTTATGCAAATTGGGCAAAGTCTTTTTCTGTGCAAGGTACTTGGAATCAAGTGTATCCCGAAACATACCTTCAAAAGAATTATTTATAGGAAGATGAGCCTATTAGGAAAATGATGCAACATTATTGTTTAATTTAGAGCCTTTGCTCCGAACATCTTGTATCAACCCTATGCTATGACATAACAATGGTTGAAGACATAAAAGTGTTCTGGAAACCCCTTATTGTGACTCCCCTTTATGTGACACAGGAGTTTACCATCTACCAAATAAATATAGATCTAAAAAGAACCACGAGGTAAACTCATAACGAAGAACACAAGATCTCCCCTTTATGTGACATGGGAGTTTACCATCTACCACATAAATATAGAGCTAAAAAGAACCACGAGGTAAACTCATAATGAAGAACACAAAATTGTGATGCAGCCTGCGAGGTATGATTTCAGAAGCTTATTCAATATAATCTTTTTTCATCCACAAGCCAGATATCAAACTGCTCTTTCAGACAATAAGTAAAACT
>VDFB02184716.1:0-28962 GCA_007258455.2 Sequoia sempervirens | reverse complement strand
GTGCACACTTTTAGTGCGGTTCATTTTGTTAAGTTTTGCCTCCAATTCTAGTTCATTGTTGCATTACACAATGTGTTTTAAACATCTCTTGTTTCTTAGATTTTACATGCATGTTTGATCAATTTCATAGTTTACCAAAACTTAGATCACTCCATTTACATTTTACAATATCACACACATCCTTTATTTGAATGAACTAGTTAGCATTTTTTGATCTAATCTCTCTCCTTTTGGGTGAAAACCCTATAAGAGTTAGAGAGTCCTTTGGGTCCAAAAATATGTCACAACATCACACTCCTGTAATTGCAAAACTCAAATCAGCATAAATACACATAAATACAGTTTCTATTATATTTTTTTATGTAGACCAATTATGAAGCTCAAATTGGGTAATAGAAAAGTCATTTGATTTGAACCTAAACAAAGCAATAGTGATAAGGAATTTCAAGAAATCCTCCCACCAATGAAATAAAGGTCTTCAAAAAGTACTCCATTTCTTCTCTAAGGATCTCTTCTACTCTAGGAAAAGAGCTTTTATAAAACCCATCTGCAAGCCCTAAAACAGGTTCAATCTAGTGACATTTGATAGTAGAAATGGAGATAAGAAATATTACAATGGAGAAAAATGATTAGAAGGTCTTTGATGGTGTCATGGTAACAAAAAATTAGGTCAAATACTAACTTATTTCAGCAAACAACATAGATCAATTTTTAGTACATAATTGCAAGCTCTAGCCTCAAAAGAGCATCATTCAGTAGACCAGCCTCAACAACCTCGTTGGCCCCATCGTCACCATCGAAGGGGTTATAGGGCTTGCAAAAGCACTAACATCTTATTTCTACTTGCCAAAGCGCCCTGGGGTTCGAAACCCCAACATCTTCATAATTTTTTCTTTGTTTCTCTTTGCTCGACTCTGCCAAAATTCAAACCCTCATCATTGAAAAGTGATGACAAAAGTTGCACCGATGCATTTACTTTCTCTATGCCATCATACAACGATGCTAGGATGCATTGAACCTTACACGGGCAAACACCTTCTGCATATCGAGGCAACCACCCATAGAAATTCATCTAGCACAGAAAAATCCAATTCACGACTAGGCTGACAAAAATTCTAACAAAAACTTCAAAGAAAATAGCTTCGGCTAATTATTTTTGGTTGAATTCTCATTGGAGGGTTTGAACATAGATGTGCTTGAAAATGTGCAAGAAAATATTTTAAGTTGTATTGTTGAAAGAGCCATTGTGGTCTTCATTCAAGAGAAGACTAGTAAAAAACATCACTGGCTATTGGTTGCTATATGTGCCCATGTTTCACAAACATATTTTTGCATACACATCTTAGGCATGAAATGTAGATAAATTAATTTTGCATGGGTATTTTTCATAGATGATTAATTTATTTTTCATGTCTTCTTATTATATGTTTCTATCTTTAGTGTTACACCCATTTTGCAGACTTTAAAGAGATTATCATTGTCTTTTGGATGGACAAATTGTAGTTAAAATGAGAGATTGTTGTAATTTTTTCATCCATGGTTTATTGTTCTAGTTATCTTTGTGCATCTTTATGCACCTTTTTAGGCATTATAGAATCTCTATAGTGTTTGGAATGAAGCTTTGTGGATGGTTCTCTAGTTGAAACAGATGACAAAAAAATATATCATGTAACATATTAATAGAATATTCGAGCTACATTCTTTGGCAATAAATATTGAAGACAAGTAGAGAAATTGTATAAGAGGTGTTAGAGTGAGTAATTTATTGTTCATTTCTTTCACTCTCTGCTTATTATCCCTTGTTATATGTTTGTATCTTTGACGCTATCCCATTTTGGAAACTTCAAAGAGATTATGCCTCCGTATGGATGCAGAAATTACACCTAAATCTTCTTTCTTTCATCAAAAAATATGGTCAGGATTAGTAATGTTTTCACACTTCGTTTATTGTTTGTAGTTATCTGTATGCACCTTTGGCATTATACCCATTAACATAGGAGCAATTGCATATTAACATAGGAGTAATAGCATGGATATATATATATATATATGTAGAAAGCTTATATGAAAGCATGAATATTTTGGAGATGAAAATAATTTAGTGGATGTTAAGTGTTGTTCTAATAGCTCTTTTACAATTTCTCTATTCACCTATAATATTTAGTTGCAAGTAATGCACCTCAAATTTTCAATTAAGTCTATGGCATTAATACCCATTTTGTGCAGGGTATTGGACCCCATTGGCTTTACCATTTCTATTTAATGTGGGTTGACTGCCAAAGAACATAGCTTGAATTTTCAATTCACAACTCAACTGTTACATAGCCTGGTTATGTTGTATTAATATGTTTAATGTGGGTTTCTGATAATGTGCCATCTACCTATGATTCTTAAGTGTTTTTCTAATAGTTTTTTTAGAATTCTTGTATTTTGTCTATAATATTCAGTGCCAAGTAATGTAGCTTGAATTTTGAATTGAGGAGCCAACTGTTACATAGACTGTGTGTGTTGTATCAATATCCACTTGCTCATAACAAACTATTAATTATTATAGGTCACCTATTCTATTCTTCATGGTGTTAAGGTCTCTTTAATGTGGGTTTCCGACCATATGTGCTTTTCCTATGATTATTAATTGTCTTTGCACGCAAATAATAGGTATTAGAATGACACTTATCTTGTGCTAAATATTATATATCTAGAAAAGCCACATTTATTAGAATTTTAAAAAATGTAGCATATAAGAGGCAAACAATGACAATGAACAGTGTGTTATGGGCATGTGGAAAGAAGAGTACCATGCAGAACAATTTGTCATGTGAAACTTCAAACAGATGAGGGAAAATAAATATCATGGAAAATATTGATAGAAACATATAAACTAATCACAAAACCACCAAGTGGTATTACATAAACCATGTGCCCAAAACCATGAACTTACAAAATCATGTGACCCCACATTTGATATTGGGTACTTTATTATATTTAATTTTTCCTAATATTAAATAATTACACTTTACAATTGTCCCAATGTTACATACAACATAAACTGGCCCCAACATTATAACCCCTAGTGATGCACGTCCATCTAGGTACCCCTAGGTGCACCACACACATAATAATAAATTAAACACAATAAGAAAATCATGCAATGTGTACAACACCTAATTCTAAAAACTATTGCTCTATTGTACTTTGGAGCTGCTAGACTGTTGTCTCTGTTTAGAGTTGTTGATCTATTGAACACCTGCAAAATTACTATTTTGTTGCACATCATCAAAGTTGTTATTTTCTAATGCTCTATAGTAGTTTCTCCCTGAGCTACTACTCTCTTGAGCTCCCCCTATGTTTCTATCATCTACAACTTCTTCATCATCATGGGGTGTTGTAACTGAAATACCCATGGTGTCATCCACCATTCCATCCCATGCTTCATTCTTAATAAATATAACATCCCTGCTTATTACAACATTCTTGGTGATGAGATTGTACAATTTATAGGCTTTTGATTCTTCACTATAGCCTATGAATATACATTTTTCTCCTTTGTCATAAAATATTTTTCTATTCTCCTTTGGCACAAGTGTGTATGCCACACACCCAAATATCCTTAGGTGCTCAACACTCCATTTGTTGTTTTTCCATGCTTCTTGTGGAATTCTATCACGAACAACCTTTGTGGGGCACCTATTTAGTATATAGACTATTTTTTCTACAACTTCTCCCCAAAATATGTATGACAACACTTTTGCTTTCAGCATACTTGCTGCCATATCTTGAATGGTCCTATTTTTCCTCTCGGCCACTCTGTTTTGATTTGGGGTATTCCTAGTTTTGAATTGTTTGTGAATGCCCTCATTCCTACAAAAATTTAGGAATTATTTGGAGATGTACTCTCCCCCTTTATTTTTTCTAAGGGCTTTGAGATAGTGACCACTCTCATTTTCAATTGTTGCCTTAAACCATTTAAATTTCTCAAAGGCTTCTGATTTTTTTTTCAAGAAATAGACCCATATTTTATTCCATACTCATCTATGAAAGTCATGAAATATGTATTTCTAGCTAAAGTGGTGGTTTTCATGGGTCCACACAAATCTAAGCTCACTAACTCTAGTGGTGCCTTTGCTCTCCTAGAATACCCAGATTGAAATGGCTACCTATGTTGTTTTCCTAAAATGCAAGTCTTACACTATCTATTAGGTTCTACAATGGATGGTAAATCCCTAACCATTCCTTTTCGAGACAATAAGCTCAAACTTGAAAAGCTTAAGTGCCCATACCTTAAATGCCATAGTTTGGATGGCTGTTTTATGACTATCTTGAAAGCAAATTATTGTTCGACTGCTGAATTTTGTGCAAATACTGTGAGTGTCGATGAACAATGTTTTTGTTGTCTATTTGATGTGTCTGTCGTAGACACTATGTGCATCCTAAGAGGAAACATTTTGTTTCTCATCATCTGCACTACAACCATCACTCTTTTGCTACCTCCTCTATCAAATATTTTACATTCTCCATTCTCCATCAAGATTTTGTAACCATTTTAGACCATTTGTCCAATGTTCAATAAATTATGCTTTATGCCAAGGGCATAAAAGACATCTTGAATTTGTTTCCTTTCACCACTCTTCGTTTGGATGTTGAAAACATCTCTTCCAATGATGGGAACCATCTCATCATTTCCCATTTTGATTTATGTTTTCATACTGTTGTCTATGGAGGAAAAGAAGTTCTTGTTACCACTCATTTGGTTGTTGCATCCATTGTCAAAGTAGCATACTTCATCATTGTTGTGTTCAACAAGGTTGCAAACAATGAAAACATTTGACTATTTGTCATTTTCAACTTTGTTCTCATTTGCTACATTAGCATTTTGACCTCCATGGTCGTGCTACTTCTTTCTACACTCACTAGCATAATGGCCATATTTGTGATAGTAATAACACTACACATTACTTTTGTAAGACCTCTTATTTGAACTATTGTTCTTCTTCTAGTTTTGGTTTGCTGACTATAAGCTACTTGACTCCTCTATATTGTCAGAACCTCCTCGTCCAGAATTGCTTCTTCCTTTGCCTCTTTGACCTCTACCTCTGTTGTTTCTTCCTCTTCCCCAACCTCCTGCATTGGTTTGAGCTTTGAATGATTTCTCTAGGGAAGGAGCAGTTCTATTCAACTGCTACTCATGGGTTTGTAGTGAACTCATCAACTCATCTATAGTCATCTTAAACAAATCTTTTTCCTCTTCAATGGAAACGACTACATAATCAAACTTAATAGGCAGACTTCTTAGGATTTTCTCAACAATCCTTCGCTCTTCCATTATTTCTCCATTGACTTTCAGTTGATTTATCAGGGTTGAAACCTTAGTGTGATAATCTGAAATGGACTCATTATCTTTCATTAGCATAGTGTAAAAATTTCTTCTCAAGAGCTGCTACTTAGCTAACCTCACTTTATATGTCCCTTTGTAACTATTTTGCAATATTTCCCAAGCTTTCTTTGAGTAATTTGCTACTAAAATACATGGGAAAATAACCTCACTCAAGGTTACCTCAATCAAATAGAGGGATTTTACATCCTTCATTCTTATCTCTTTCAACTGATTCTTTTGAGGATTTGAAAGGGCTGCATAGGCTACTGGGTCTGTGATATCATTGAACCCGTTGGTGACCAACTCACATAGGTCATTTCAAACTAAGATGATTCTCATCTTCTTAGCCCATATATCATAATTCTTCCCATCAAAATTTGGTGGCTACTGCCAACCTTTGTTGTCACCCCCTTCCATATTTCTCAAGTTTGAGAAGAATAAACAATGCCTAGATAACCTAGGGCTTTACCCATAATAAACAAACTGACTGACTTATTGCCCAAAAAAATAGGGCTCTAATACAACTTGTTGGTAGGAAAGGGTGGTACCACATAGGTTTACTATTGTTACTAAACTGAGAGAACAAAAACAACACACTAAAAACACACAGAGTATGCACAACAACAACAAATCTAAATAGATAGAAATTAATTTTTCATATATTCCTTGTTTGCTTCAAAATACAAAAATTATACAGTATATTCTCTATGTTACATGAACAAAATAAAACTTAAACTAACTTAGACAGATGTCCAATACAACAGGTGCTACACTCACACCAAAAAACATAAACTGCTACAATCCTATAGTTGTAGCTGTCGATGTGTTGCCTTTGATAAACATTTCTTTTGTGTTGAACATTCTCTACTTCATCTGTTGTTGTAGGGTTTTCACTTCCAATACAAAAACTGACTTCTTCTACAAACTCTAACAATTACATTCATTTTTTTGTATTAGAAAGGTCATGAGAATGAGCGCTAATTTAAAATTTAAAAAATCACCTAACGTCATTAATTGTTACAGGTATTTGTTGGCTATTACAAGCCCAAAAATAAGTGCTAAGTTTGAATTCAAATTTATCTACCAAAATTAAATGTTGGAGGAATACAATGGTTGTATCTTGATGGTCTTCATCTGACATGGGAATGCTGACTTAGATAATTAAATATTCCAACAGTATGCACCACTTTATCTGCACTCACCAAGATTTTCTCACTGTGAAATTCATAGCTATAGTCAAATACCAGTTTTTCCATGTATAGCAAATCTTGGGTCTCGATAGAGTAGTTGAAGCCTCGAGATCTAGTGGATTCAACATCAATAAACCATACTCTGAGAAGGTGGGGAATATTGGGGGTGAGGGGCAATTCATAGCAAGACTTATTAAAGTCTTGGGAAACACTCAAAACCTTTTCAAATAGAAAGTGAATATGTTCGAGTAGTATGATTCTGCTGTCTTACCGAGGTTGTGCATGAATTTTTCATCAATGACCCATGTAATATTGGTGTGAGGATCAGTGTGATTTCTTTCTTCACCACAATCGATACTCTAAAATCATGTCATTGCATACATATGCATATAAATCATTAAACCCCAAAACAAAGAAACCAAAGTACAACGCTTGAAAGAAATATTGAGTAAGTAATAGAGAACCTAGTTGAGCATGAAAAATAGTGTGTGCCACAAGAGGAAGATGAAGATATTCATGACACCGACGTTTTTGCTGCAACCAAAAACTTCCATCATTTGCTAATTTTTCAAGCATTGCTTCCAATACCCTACCATTTTTAAAACACAATAAACTAGCAGTCACATGCGAAGCAATGCAACAATCACTCGATAGGGGTGCACTGCAAGAGGCGATCCAATGGGCAAGAAGAAGGAAACTTTTATATGGAAAGGGAAGAGAAATACAAAATATCTATAATATTTAGAATTGTTTGATTGCGTCAAGAAATGGAGAGCATGTTAATTAGTCAGTGGGAAGTAACATAAGGTTAGTTCATATCTCATTTGCTAGGGGTGGGACACTATGGACCTTTTCCATGAAGAGAAGAAATTGATCTGTCCATCTCAACAAAAAAACTAGTAGTTGAAAACAAATTAATGAAAATGTAAAATAAAACTATAGGCCATCTTGAATGAATGTAATAAGGTACAATCTATCCATTAATTTTAATTTTAAATAAGTAATCATCAATAATTTTTATTTTATTGTAATATGTAATAATTTTAGTTACAATAGTTAAAGTTTCATTGCAATATAAGCACAAGCATTGAAGCAGCGCATGATGTTAAATGTGTAATGAACATCACAACTTTCGAGATAAACCTTTGTTTGTAAATATGGTACCAATTTTTATCCTTTCTTCTTCGCCAACTCGATTAGTATATTTATTCTTTAAAAATGATAACTAAAATATATAAATGAAATTTAAATTTTTAAATATTCTATTTTTTCTAACAATAGTTTTGTTCCAAATTTTAACATGTATGAGATAATTTTATCTCTATTTTAGTTTTATATTTATTAGACCTAGATGTACATGTATATTTTAGCTTTTTGTCTAGGTTATTCAATCAATTAATTAATTATTATTTAATAATGTTAATATACATATGCATAGAAATACAAGGTAGACTTTTTAAAGAGTTATTACCCATGCCTTTAATTACTAATATTGCATTTAAAAGTATTGTTTAACAAAGGTAGTCGATAACTTTGGGTATCACATATTTTTGAAGAAAGAAAGATGTTTGATATTGGATACTTTGTATAATTATAATAGTGCATAATTTTGTAAATTAAAGTTTTAGTATGCATTTTTTTTTTGGGTTAGTAGTAGTAAAATAAAATGGGGACAAGTATAAAAGATTGAAAAGTAGTCAATTATAAGGAAATTTGGAATAAAAATATCAATTTTTAATGAATTTCTTCATAGTGCTATTGAAGACTCAGTCAGACCATTTTTTATTAGAAACAAATAAGTAGACCTCAGTAAGAGAAGAGTGTGATGACATAGTAAATTTTTTTTTGGATTCTTAGAATAAATAAATAAAATATTACACATTTACCTATGTAAGAACAAATATATGGCGTTAAAAGCTAAAACAAAAAACCCATGTTCAATATCCACCCTGCCATATTGGCATCATCAAGCCTCGGGGACTCTAGCCAAACCCCTGAACAAGAAAAGTATGAAATGTCCATTGGAAATTTTGTGGAGTTCCATTATACATCACACAATATCAAAGTTGAGCAAAATCTAGTGTTTTCATATATGATCTATCATATTGAAGTGTTTTTTGGTTGTAGTAATTCTGTAAAAAATAAGCATTGTGATTTTGGAGCACTTTTGTATGCTTTAGCCTAGTACCTGCAAATAGAAGAGGGGTATTTCAGTGGACGGGAAAGCAAGATTAGGAACAAACAATAAAAAATAAGTAACTATATCGGTAAAATCAATATAAGCAATTTGAAACTGGAAAAAATCAATAATATTTATAGTTGGTTCACCGAGTTTATTTATTGATAATGGAAAAATTCTATACTTACATGTATTGTTGACAGTGTTTAACAAATGCGAGCAGCATTGGATTGAGTTGTTGGAGCATTAAACAATTTGAAATAGATAATTTAGAGTGCACTATTTTTTTTGGATGCCTACTGTATCTATGCAACATTATAAATGAAATCATATAGATCTACAATAAAAACAGGTTAGACATATACATATACATATCCATATACATACATATACATATACATATACATATACATATACATACATATACATATACATATATACACATATACATACATATACATATACATATACATATATACTCATATACATACATGTACATATACTAGTAGTCACATGCACAAGCATGCAACAATCAGTCGATAGGGGTCCACCAACTCCAGGAAACTCACAGCCAGCCGTCGGCGATTATTAACTTTCGGTGCCAACAAATTCTATTCACGACTGGGCTAACAAAAATAGTATGTATAGTAGGTTTCAGGTCTCTATGTTTGAAAATCAAAGTTGAACTACGTAGCAATAGTGTACTATGCAGTGTAATCAGCAAGAAAGCAACCTCAATTAATGAACAACGGTAACAAATTTCTTCCAAAGACAAATTACATTTGATTGGTATTGTATCTATAGCAGATTTGTGGTCTCTATGTTTGAAACTAAAAAAATGTTCTCTTAATCTGTCATGGCCTGGTGTATAAACTGAAAAGAGCCTAAAATCGAAACTACGTACTATTCTCCTTCTCATTGATATGAAAGGGAAAACAAAATTGTGCAGAATACATACCTTAATGTTGGCACAACTTTGAGATCATCAAAGCAAAGATGCAGGAATTTGAGCAAAGCAAAAGACACCCCCTTCTTCTTTTATAGAAATCTTTGATCGTACTTTCCTTCTTGACGTGCAACGCTGCATTTGTGTTGAAAAATTTCTAGAAGAACACATTTAGGTTTTAATTAGAGCAGGGGAAAAGTGAAATAAATCAAAGGTTATCTCTAGTATAATGATATAAAACTGAAACAGAACAACAACAGAGAAACTCTGAAGAAACAAAACCACAAATTAAAATATCTCAAATTTGCAACACCTACAACTCAAACTCCTAGTCAAGAAGATTTCCATAGCAGAGTTAAAATATCTCAAATCTGCAATTCTACTGGAACTCCTAGTCAAGAAGATGTCCATAGTAGAGTTGAAATTGATAATGGCCAACAATTTTTACTCTACTATTTTCAATTGGGAAAGAATTTAAATTTAAATGAAGACATAATTAGTGAGCAAAAAGATAATACTCTTTTTCCATACCTCAAAAGTTCTCTTATTCCAGGGGGATATACATGATGGCAACTTGATCCTCCCTGCTTTGAAAACTAACGTTGGCAACCAAAGACTTTAACAAAAATATTAATTAGGGAGTTCTGCAAAATATTGAGTCTTACCACTGAACCAATCAGCACGCCATTCCTCTCCACTGAAAACATTTTGATGGCAACGGATGTGAGATATAATGTACAAATTATCTAAATTACTTGAGGATTAAATCGGTGCATATATTGTTAAACTTAAAAAATGAAAACTTGAGGAATGTTACCGGTTAAATTTACATGAGAATCTAGTATTAAATAGCTTGTAATAGTCGAAGTCGTTGGCATTGAAA
This sequence comes from Sequoia sempervirens, assembly GCA_007258455.2. Lineage (NCBI taxonomy): Eukaryota > Viridiplantae > Streptophyta > Pinopsida > Cupressales > Cupressaceae > Sequoia > Sequoia sempervirens. The sequence continues at coordinate 18,390 of VDFB02184716.1, read as the reverse complement.
CATCGGCAGCATACCTAATAGTGTAGTAATTTAAGCCCAGAAAATCGAAGGAACCTTTCACCATAGCAGATTCAAGGGTGGTAAAATTGGGTAAACACTCACCAACAAGATTTCTCATTGTGGAGGGGTATTCCCCTCTTGCAATTGGATCCATAAACCTGTAAATTTGTACTGGTAATCAATTTCATCTTCCCATTAGTAGATTGCCTTTAAAAGATGCTTGCTTACCAACCAAACATAAAATCTATGGCCCTCTGGGCAGCTTTACGGTCAGAGGGTGAGTTCGAACAGGGCAGAGTCCATAAGCTCACTAATGTAATACCAATGGATCCCTTCTCCACCGCCTACACAAAAAAATGGAAGATTGGCATACTAACAGTAATTAAAAACAAAAAACAAAAAACCAATGGTGGGTCACCTAATATTAGCTCTTGAATAGATTCACAGTAGTTGCGTGAGAAAGGAGGAGATTATGGGCTACAATATATGGTTTTGTTGTCGACTAATGACCTGGAGGCCAAAGCCCATATCATATCGTACAATCGCGTAGGAATAAGGTTTGTTTAAAGTGATCTAGTGTTTCACTCGATCTCCAAACTCTTGAAAGCACACTTCACTGTAAGCTACAAAATCCTTCCTGCATTGTTAGGAACAGAGTCTCTTTTATGCAAAGACAATGACTAAGCAAAGAAATTAAAAATCAATGATTTGGGCATCAATTCAGCTAAAGTTTAATGATTTGGAAAGGTTTCAAACACAATATGTTTGCTGACAAAGCCTCCATATTTATTCTCCAATGCTTGTGGAAGGCCCCAATGAAACAATGTTATGAAAAGCGTGATATCTGCAATCAAGGGTGAGTGAGTGAGGCTTACAGCTTCAACATCTTCACACCAATTTCTACGTCCACTATAGCAAAGAATATACATATTACCATGTTTCAGGAGCTCGTTGATTAAATTGTTGTAATAGGCCACTCCAACTTTGTTGATTCCCCCTTCGACAGAGCCATCTATCACCCAAAACAAAATCATTTTAAGAAAGGGATCACTGAATACTAGTTCTATTAAGTGACCAAGAAAAACAAAAGTAGCTCACTTGGTAATATTCGTGACCAGGAAATAGAAAACCTATATGCATCCATGCCCATGTCCTTCATCAGTTTCACATCCTCATGTAAGTTATATTATTTCTCTATTAACAACATTAAATATTATTTTGGATTTTAACTATGATAATTTTTACATTAACGTTGCAAATCATATTCTATAATCCATCATCAGAATGAATTAAAATCACAGAAGAAATGATATACCATGAAATATGATCCAACATGTTAATGTAAAAATTATCATTGCATTAATTGCACTATTCCTCTTTAAACGAATGCGAAATGAAAATAGTAAATGCATTCTAAATGATCAATATATACGGGAAAAAATTCTTGTACATATATATAGATATATGCATTGACCTTATAGCAGTGGTACTCATCCACAGTAACATCTCCATTGCTCCCATCAAAGATTTTCCCTGCATATAAGGGTAATACTAGTAGATAAATGTTGTAACTGTTGAGATAACTGATTGTCTCAACTGCTCTTGCATGAATGGTGGATGACTAAAACATATGAGCTTATGGATTCAATCTTTTATCAGTGGTACGAGGATGGTGACAGTGGAGAGTTAACTAAAACTATCGATCATGCATAAGGAGATAAGATGAAAATATCAATGATGAACACGCAATAAGATGAATGCTAATTAGCGATGGATGGTTAAGACAGTGGGAGACTTGAGCTAACTGTGAGAATAGGAATGCAGGAAACAAATTAGCGGTGGGATATTTATATTAGTTGCGGTTGCATGGTCTTGGAACTACCGTAAACAACAGTTAAACATATTTATGCGAGCTTGCTATTTCGGTGAAGATATTTATTTCTCCAAGGGTGGGTGCGATCAGTTGTGAAGTTCAGTTTTGAACTCAAGTTTACACTTTCAATGTGTTACGAATATTGCATGAGAGATAAAAATCTTGTTTGCTGTTGTAGATCATATACTATGTTATAGTGTATTGAGTTGAGAGAGAAAATATAGTTTTCTGTTATGCTGTCAAAATTATCCTAGATTCTTGTTGAAGTTAGAGGACATCTGAGAAGTTGAGTGCTGCTATTGTATTGTAATTCTTCGTTATTGATAATACAAAGTACTATGCTTTTGGTGTGGGGTTTTTTATCTGGAAAGGTTTTTCCTAGTAAATATGTGTGTTATGGTATTAATCTTTTATGCGTGTATTTGAATGTGTTTCTTTATGTGTAATAGTTTAATGATTTGTATGAATTTGCACAATCTCTCCTTCAAAGATTAGTGTTGGAAGCGTTGTTCTGTACCTTTGCTTCCTTTCAGTAACCAATTCCGGTCGAACATTAATCTTTGTGTAAAAATTTTCAATCATGCTAGAATTGGTCCAAATAGAAATGTAAGATCTAGATAAATAGATGTATAAGAAAGTAAACTAACCTAGGACATGGGAGAAAGTATCCCAAATGCTTGGGCCTCTTCCCCCTTCATGGGCCGCTCCTTCATACTGATATGAAGCGGAGGCTATATCGAAAATAAATCCAGGGGGAAACCCACACCTATGCAATACTTGTACTTCATCCTGAGTTGTATCCACTCTCTCTGTAAACATAATAATCCACAAACATACCACTCCACAGGCTCCCCATCGCTTTCTGCTACTAATTATTGCACTTTTTCACACGTAGCAATTCAGTAATGCCGTGAGGAAGCTGAGATACATCATTTTATAGAAATAAAACGAGACCCCACCGGCCAATTTGGATTGTAATTATTCATAACTTCGAAAACACAGATTGCAGACGAACATGGAATTCGTCAATGGAAAGTTTATGAACGAAAAATGAAATCTTTTAAGGAAAGCAAAAGCCCAATAATCCATTGAGAACATATTTCCATTGAGTTTTTGCCTCTTTCATTGAAATACTCACAAACATAACCTAGTTCATCAGATGTAAAATCAAGACAAATAAACCAACCTTGAGGGATTCATTGTAAAACTAAACAATCCAAAAAACAAAAACCCAGTTTCATAGGCACAACAGACTGTTATAGGGATAAGATGATCAAATCAAGCAACTAATCAATTTTCCAATTTTTTTCACTTTAAGAGTACAATTTCCCCACGCATTCACTCATTCAGTCTTGAGTTCATGAATTCGTCAAATTATTTCAGAATTTTGGAACATTAAAAGATTAACCAAAAAAAAAAAAATTACTGTTTATTTATTTTCACCAGTAAATATGCAACATGATATTTTTTTTCATTTCTCAGACAATCAATTTAATCTAGAGACTTCCAATTTTGTTTCTGCTCTGTTGCCTCTATATCCCACATCTGTTATCATCTCTTCTCCCTTTAATTTTTTATCTTTTCCAGTTTCCTATATTTCTCTGTCACAGCCTGTTGTTATCTTCCTCTCTTTTCTGTGTATGCATAGCCTCTTCTTATTTTATTCTTTTATTCCACTCTTCTTTCACTATATTTTTTTTCCCTTAATCTGTCATGGTCTTTGTATATACTTAAAAATCTGCCCCATGCCTTCTATTATTTTCTCTTTTTCTCATTTCCATGCCCCCATCCTTTTCTATTCTCTGTTTTCATTTTAAATTTCTCCTAAAAGCCTACAGCCTGTTGTTTTATCTTCTTCCTTTAATCTTTGTCTTTTCTTTGTAATTCTCCCTCTCAATCTGCCCTCGCCTAATTTGGTTTTCTTTTAATTTTTTAATCTTATCTCTCCTATATCATTATGTTGCCTCCCTTCTATTCTGTATCTTTCTTTTTTAATAAAAAAATCTTCCAAAATTTCCACACCTCTTTTCTCTCTCCCTATCGACTCACATTCTTAGTATTTTGATTTTTCCTTTTGATAAAAACTAAAAGAAGTTGAAGGGACATCCATCAAATTTGGAACCAGGTTGAGGACGTCCATCAAACAGAAGGGGAATTTTTGTAAGATGTTGTGGTTGTAAGTGCCCTTCCAGCGTCCTCCCTGCCTGTGCCAAAATGGGAGTCTTCGAACAGGGTATAAACACCCATCAAGTGAAACGACAGGGAACTTTTGTCGGATATTATGGTTTGATATGCTCAGATAGACATGTATGCAAACTATGGAATCATAGACAAAATAATGTGAACTGTTTGACAGGATTCCTCAAAGAAATGTGGTCTTATGGACTGCAACGATTTCAAGATATGCACAAAATGGATTTGTTGATAAGAAGTTAAAAACTTTAAAGCAATTGCAATTGTCAGCTGTAAATCCAAATTCCACAACCTCTGCCAGCGTTCTCCCTGCCTGTGCCAAAATGGGGCTTTCGAACAGGGTGTGGACATACATCAAAGCATAAAGGTAAAGGGGATGTTTTAAGTTTTCTTGTTTGGTTTGTCATTTTAGTTCCAAGATGTTAAATTGGTGTTTAACAATGGTGCAGTTAGTCTATGGTACTTATTGTGATGCCAATGTTCATTGTATAATGTGGGTTGTCTTTTTGAGTTCAAATTTTAACCCTCCTCTTTAGGATAGTGCATTTTCCAAAAACTGTTTTTACATGAAAAATATTTCTAGTTCAGTCATTCCTGCTCAGATGATTTCTAGTGAAAATCTTGTTGATCAGATTATTTATTTATTTTTTTCAAAATGTATTATTTCCTTTCAGATATTCTTCCTCAGGTGATTTCTATTGATAATTTGGTGATCACATTTTTTCCCTAAATGTAGTTATTGCATTTTTTTATTAGTTTTTATCTATATTGCTTTTCTGGTGCAGTGATGCTCTTGATAGGAAAAGGTGTTGAATATGTAAGAAATGATGATATCTAGTTGTGGAAATAGACGATGGAGAGCTTGAGTTGTCTGATGATGAAGTATTTCCCAGTCCTGATCTTGTTACCCACTTTTCCATGTTGACATCCATGGACACATTTGAGGATGAAGTTTTGAAGAAAAATAGTCACACATGCACACACACTCATACTTGCAATCCCCCTCGTCCAGATAATGCACATACTCATACCTGTTATCACACTCATACTCAAATTATCACTACAGAAGAAGAAAAGGGTTTGGTTGAGAAAGCAGAGCAAAGCACAGAGAAAAAGAAAAGGCCCTTAGGGAACCTTGAAGCTGTGAGAAAGTATAGGGAGAAAAAGAAAGCACACGCTGCTTATTTAGAAGAGGAAGTGCAGAAATTGCATTTAATGAATTATTAGTTACTGAGAAGACTGCAAGGCCAAGCAGTTCTTGAGGCTGGGGTTGCAAGGCTAAGAACTCTTTTATCCGACTTCAGAGTAAAAGTAGAGTCTGAGTTGGGCACTTTTCCTTACCAAAGCCCATGCAGTGTAAATTTTAAAGAAGGGAATTGCAGAACCTCATAATGCTGATATTAATGTTTATTGTGAAACTGAGGTGACCTGCCCTCATGCACCTTTAGAGACATCTAGGACAGCTGCAAGTCAAAATGGTGATACTCTACCAAGGGAAGCAATTTATGAAATTTCTAATCCTGATTGTTAAGGTTTTAAACTGAATGGAGATTTGACTCCACACTCCTTCAGCCATAAAGGTACAGTAAGAGCATAGCATTCTTTGATTCCCAAGTCTATATCAATATTTGGGAATCTTTCCTCACAGGGCAGATTGGTCTCTGAGTAGTAACATTGGAGTATTGGTTGTTTTCATAATTAATGTTTTTGTAAAGAACATAACTACAGGTCTACTTGAAGGGCAGTGCACTGAAGCAACCTCCGTGATGAAAATGTATCTTCAGTGTGCATGCATATTTAGTTATAAATAGCCAATATCAAGGGTATCATCAAAGAGAAGAATAGTTGGATGTTGAGGAAATTCCAGTGCAGAAGAATCTTCAATATAGTTGTTTGATAGCTAGAAACTTAAGGAACTTTGTAATTTAAGAGGATTCTTGAATATGGTTAGTTATCTTGAACCTGTATATAAAACTACTTGTTTTGCTCCAGAAAACAGTAAGAAAGAGGCATAGAATGTGGAATTGTCGGATGTCTTTATGATTGGCATCTATAAATGCATCCTAGTTTGTTTCAGCTTTTGATGTGTCTCTAGTTCTACTGTTGTTTCTCTGTATTCTTGTTGGGTATACAGGGACACCTAGGAGATTATGTTGAAACGAACTAAAAGGTCCTAAGAATTTTTAGATGCTTCTTATGTACTTGTAATTTTATCGTCTAAATGTACAAATCTATAGTCTTAGATGTAATCCATGCCTTTGATGCCAGGTAGTAGTTCCAAACTTACAATACATTCCTTGATATAAACGCTAGTTGGTTTGCAATTGCATCTAGTTTTCAAGTTTTATTTTCACATGTGCATTTATAATTTGCGACTTTGTAGTCCTTGGTGTTTAAGTTTCGGATTTATGAGAATTCTACAATTAAAAGTTGAAAACATTTGATCACTTATAGTAGCAACTCGTATCCATTGGTTATATTGTTTAAAGAGATTATTTTATTGTTTCAAACTATACTGGTGATTTATTTTCTACATAATATATGTATTTTTAATTGTCCTTTAGTGTTTCTTTAATATTAATGAAAATTATCAGCAATGAAATTACTTGTTAGGTATTATGGTCAGAAATGCTCTGGTAGACATGTATGAAAAATGTTAAGCATAGGAAATGCAAATGAACCGCTTGATAGAATGCCCTAAACAAGCATCAACTCATGGAATTCAATGATTTCAGGCTATGCACAAAATGGATTTGTTGAAAAGGCTTTAAAACTTCCAGGTAGATGCAAATCAACATCCTTTTTACCTGTGCTTAAGAGGGTGTGGACATCCATAAAAGTAGAAATTAAAAAAGGATTTTTGTTAGACATTTTGATTGCAAATGCCCTTAACAGAACACAAAAATGGGGTTTCATGGAGTGTCATGAGCGCATAATATATTCAAATGGGTTTATTGAAAAGTCTTAGAAACTTACAGGAAAGTGCAATTGACGGGTGCAGGAAGATGAGAAATTAAAACAGAGGACAACAAAATATGCGCATGAAACTGTGTTTGAACATGCTTCTTCCACTTTCTCTTTAATCATTTCTATTTCCTACAACACCTCTGGACGAAGACTTAGATTTGGACCACCGCTTAGCTCTCCCTCTATTGCGTTTATAAGAAGAGATGCATCTGTGCCGTAGAAAAAAGGACCCTTTGCTTGACATGGGATTAATTCATGATAAATTGGACTTAATGAGGTCTTAATCGAGTGTTGTGAGGCATTTCATGCATCCACACTAGGTCTTGGACCCTTGCAAACTAAATAAAATGCTTTTAATGATGTCTTAGAAAGGTGTTGTAGAGTCTTGTAAAGGACTTTCACGCTTTTCTAGACCTAATGAACCTATTTCTCATTAATTCAACATTATAAAACATGTTTAATTACATCATCACATTAATTGAGAAGGCTTGTAAAGTAAATTTAACTTTAACCAAGTGTTGTAATGTGTCTTGCGCATTCACATTGGTTCTTGTGCCTTTCTAGGCTATGTGGACCTTGTTTTAGTGTTGTAAAGTGCATTTAATCACACTTTCACATTGATTTATGTGTCCCAAGCCCTATTTAACATTTACATCATCATTAACAGTCCTCTATCAACCCATATTGTGTATCCTGAGGCATAATTTGATCAAATAGCTGACATAGTCATCATATAAGCCTAATTTTATTACTTCCCAACATTCCAACTAGTAAAAATGGCCCTTGTTGGACCCATTCACCATTAGTGGTGAATGAGTCCCATTTTGAGTCATTTTCAAGGTTTGAGCGGGAAAAAATAGGTTTTAAGTTCAATTTTTCTACATGTCAGCCTATGATGAGGTATAGTCGGATATTAAGGTACAATTGATATAAATAAGTTTTTTATCCTCATTTTACATCCAAAAACTCATTCTTACATTCACATCATTCATTCATCATCTATCTTCTATCTCAAGTCAAGGCAAGCTAGGGCTTTCATCAAGTTAGCTTCCTAAGACATCCAAGGGAAGATTATACATGTTTTGTTGCAAATTTTCAAGATATATCATCATGGTAATGTAATCATCTCCATTTTTGCATGTTTCATTACTTTATTTCATCACTTTGGTTTAATTACCTAAATGGGGTTTGGCCAAGGCAAACCTATGCCCTAACCTTCGACATATCTCTCTCTGTCCAGTTTGTTTGCAAATTTAGGACTCTTGGAGGGAGGCTTAGGAATCATTGAAGATTGCATTGTAAATTTTTAAAAGTAATCTCTTCATTGGACAAGTCAAAATATTTCCAACAAAACCATTTTCACCAAACACACAGTTTGCATAAGACACCGAGGAAGTAGGAAGGGTGACAGTTTCTGCATCCACCTTGAAAAATCCCAAAAAATCAAAAGTGGGACTATTCCACCATGGGTGGTGAATGAGTCCCACCCCAAGGTAATTTTGAATTTTACATTTTTGGATAGCCTTTTGTCTGAAACAGGTTCTAGTTCAGTTTTGTAGAACTGGGACCGATTTGCCCAGAATGGCGAATGAGTCCCACCAAGCCTAAATTTCAGCATTAGAAGAATTTTAGAAGAAATTTCTAGTCCCCATCCACATTTTAGGTGTGCACTTTTAGTCTGGTTCATTTATGTTAAGTTTTGCATTCATTTCTAGTTCATTGTTGCATTACACAATGTGTTTTCAAACATCACTTGTTTCTTAGATTTTGCATTCATATTTGATCAATTTCCCTAGTTTAGAAGCACTTAGATCACTCCATTTACATTCTAAAATATCACACATATCCCTACTTTGAATGAACTAAGCATTTTTGGATCTAATCTCTCTCCTTTTGGGTGAAAACCCTATAAGAGTTAGAGAGTCCTTGAGTCCAAAAAATCACATTTTGCACTACCTTAAAATACTTTCTTGGTTCACTTGGAGTCCTTTTTATCATCATTGATCTAGCCTCACATTGATCTTGCATGAGGGTTTGCATGAATTCATTTGCATGCTAGGTTTCAAACTTTGCATTCATAGAAAGTGCATTTAGGTTACATTTGTCAGATCTAAAATCACGGGGATTTATTGGAAATTGCATTTTCCATTTAGATCTATGTATTCAGCCTCAAAATTCTAAAAATTAGTCCGAACTTTCTAAAAAAATTTAAAAGGTTCATACTAGACTCATTCACACCTTGGGCCAATCAGTCCCTTCTGAACCCTGAAACAACACTTTACAGATCTCATAAATTGGTTTTTAGGCTTTTGATTGGTGCCTTAACCTGTATATATCAATTAGTTGCATTTTTGTAGCATGCATTTCACTAAATTTCACTTCAAATAGCTCATTTCATGCATTCCTTCATTTTGCATTTGTATTTTTCATATCATTTTCCGATTGGTGCATAGTGTAATTAGACCATTACCTTGTTTCTTATCTGAAAATTGCATTTCATTTTAATTCATTGCATTATGCTTTATTTTCTTCTTCATCATAGCACATTTTCCTTCAAAATATGTGGCTTTGATTTTGTTAATAATGGATTGTATAAGTACAACATTCCCTCTTATGAGTTCAATTTTGATTACCACAATGAGGACTTTAAGAAACCTGATCAAACAATTGGTACAATCCTTAATCTTACATTTCCCATTGGTGTGAATGGAGATGTAGACAATCATAACACACATACTTGTTCTTCTCCCAATACCTCTCCTATTAGTGACGCAAGTATCTTGGTGAAAGAAGTTACAAGCATTGTGAGTCTTGATTGTCCATTTTCTTATTCCCCTTCAGACGATGTTAGCAAACAACACGATGACAACATAGAAACATTCTTGAATACCACCTTACCTAATCTCTATTTATCTCCCAACACTTCCCCTATTTGTGACAATAATTTCATGAATGATTCCGACCAACACATTTTTTAGGAGAATATGTTTGTATCAAGCAACCCAATGATTGAGAGGTATAACATTATTTCTCTCCTTCCTAATGTTCCCAACAATTGGAAGGCTCTACTTGAACAAGAAGCTCCAATCATTGACACACATTCCAATCCTATTTGTCCTCCCCTTCCTGACTCCCCTATTTGTGATGAAGCTTTGACATGTGATGCACCTCTTGATTTCCACCTTTCTCAAAGCTCTCCTACTAGGGTAGATACTATGAATCACGACAATGATATTATGGACAACATTCAACTTTTCCATTCTAATATCTCTCTTATTAGTGAAGATGATATTATGGTATTGCATGATCCAATCCATGAACATCATGAGAATCTTATAGAACAACACAATTCAACCATTAATAACTACCTTAGTTGTGATGAAGTTATGTTGGACAAACCAAACCTTAATTGTCACAAACATGAGGTTTGTTGTTCTCCTATGAACTCTTCTTCTAGGGAAGATATTATGATACAAGATAAAGATAGCATGTCCTTCATAGAAAATGAAAAATCTCACTTGTTACGGGATGTTAACAACATTCAACCTCACTACATACTTTATCCACCTCCCCACAAACAACAACCTCAAATTAAACCTAAACTTGTTCTTTACCCACCTTCACATCGACTTCATCCTTCCAATAAACCTAAACTTGTTCTCCACCCACCCTCACATCCACTTCATCCCTCTAACCAACCTAACACCAATGTATCACAGCAATCTAGTCATGATACTATTGCTCATACATATACCACTCGAAATAATCTGCAACCACCGTAGGAAACCCCAACCCATTTACCTTTACCAAATCTACTTAGTGCTCCTCATTACCCACCACCCACAAAGGAGTATGATCTTGTTGAAAAATTAAAGAATACTCCTAAAAAAATTTTCCTTTGGCATTTACTTCAGACATCACCAACTTACAACAATATTCTTCAAACAACATTACAACAAATTGGAGTTCCTCATGGTACAACTTTGAATGATGTGGTAGCTTTAGTTCATAAACTGAATCAAACTAATTATGACATTACTTTCCATCAACATGAGCTCCCTCCTTTAGAGTTGCATAAACAACATGATGCCTTTATGATCATTGCTCAATACAAACGAAAAGGTATAAAGAGAACTCTTATCGACAATGGTTCTGCTCTTAACGTGTGTGGTGTGAGTCTCCTTGATTGATTAGACATTGGTGGGTCACAAATAATACCTGATTCCACCTCTATTCGAGGATTTGATAACACAACAAAGCAACCGCTTGGTATAATCACTTTACCTATTATGGTTGGGGTGGTCACTTTGCAAGCTCCTATTCATGTCATGCCTTGTGGTCTTTCATATAACCTTCTTCTAGGAAAACCATGGATTCATGAGATGAATGTAGTGCCTTCAACCCTTCATCAAATAATGAAATATGTCTATAATAATAAAATTTATCAAATTGAAGTTGATCGCGAGCCTAACAGTTGCTTGAACCTTGCAAAAGGAGTCACAAGTCCTCTCACAACATTGATTCCAACATCCAACATAGATCCTCTTGAAATTGAACATAACAATGACGAATGGACATCTAAATTATTTGGTGATGATTGGGGATCCTTAGAATTCACACCATACATAATCACATAAAAGAAAGATGAAAAACAACAACAACCAACCATTATGTCAACGCAAAATTCAGATAAACTTTCACAAGCATACACCTCAACCACTTTAGACAATGCCACAAAGTCTACGATCACCCTTGATGAACACAACAACGAACAACCACCCGATTCCAAAACACTAAAAAGCTTTATGGAAAAGGGTATGACTTCATGAAACAACTTGGGTGTAAAGGAAAAGGTTGTGGTGCCCGAGAACAAGGTATCTGCAATCCTATAGAGCTTAACACACAACAAACGACTCATGGTCTTGGCTATTCTAGTCTGATTGAGATCACCAACCCTTCACTTAACATCAATACTATCATGTAAGACTCTTCCAACACTCTTTCTTATTCACATAAATAACCTTACTTGCTCCTCCTTTCCATGTAATAGTTGTAGGATAATTACATTCTCACTATTGCATGTCTTGCATCCATTGCAAGGGGTAGCATACAATAATCCATTCTAGGCTCACCCTTGTCATGGGGGGCATAGGGTTAGCAAGCCTTATCCCCGTATCTCACTTGTTGTTGTCTCTTTTGACTACTCATTAACCTCTCATGAACATATTAAGAGCAAGCTTGGGATGTGGATGATATGTCCGAAGATTGACTTGCATGTGACATACTTCCCTCTTTCATGACGCAGCTTATCAAAAAAATATGACTTAGCATAGGGCTTTTCGGATAAGCTCTCATGTTCTTCTCTTCTACTTTAAAGTAATTGCTCACATAATGATGTGTATCAATTCCTTTAAAGTGGGGGGCATACATTACCATTATTTCATTGTGCATTCATGCTTCTTAGTTTAGCCTTGTCATTTATGTGATGCATTCGTCACTTTGTGGATGACATTGGGTGTGATGTCCTTTATAAGTGATCTTTCTAAGCATATTACATTGCTCTTAGTGGTTTGATCTGATGCAATGCATCCCCTAAGTTGTGAATATACTATTCTTTGATTGGTCCTCTCTTGGAGACATTAGACACAATGCTCCCTAAGTGACTGACCTTGCATAAACTGAACAAGACTCCTTTGAACAAATTTTCACATTACATTTTTGTATTGTTCCATTTCCTAGCCACCTTGCATAACAAAACTTGCATGCCTGTAGTGCCATATTGTTTAAAGCTTAACATTTACATTTCCTTTTGCTTTGTGGCACCTTGTTAAAGTTCTCAAATGAGTATAGATTTAACATGGTTGAGTGGGAAGCCCAACTAGCAGCATGAATTTTCCCCATAGCCACTTTTGTATTTGTGAGTGCATACCAACTAAGGTTATGTATCTTACTTTTTGGGCTTTCTCACCCCATAGACAACTAGTTATGTGGCCCCAGAGTGAGTACGCCATTGGCCTTTCTCACCCGACGAACAACCAAGATGTCCCATCTGCCCAAAGTGAGTACATCTTTTCCATCTTCTCTTTCTATATATCTTTCCTTTGCATTATTTTGTATCATGGGGGCTTGACATACATGTGGATCCCTTTTGAATGGCTACTTTAGTGTGAGTTTGAAGCAGGCTCATCATCTCACTAAAGTGGGGCCTTAATGTGCCAGAGAAAAAAGGACCCTTTGCTTGACATGGGATTAATTCATGATAAATTAAAATTAATGAGGTATTAATCTAGTGTTGTGAGGCATTTCATGATCCACACTAGGTCTTGGACCCTTGCAAACTAAATAAAATGCTTTTAGTGATGTCCTGTAAAAGTGTTGTAGAGTCTTGTAAAGGACTTTCATGCTTTTCTAGACCTAATGAACCTATTTCTCATTAATTCAACATTATAAAACATGTTTAATTACATCATCACATTAATTTAGAATTTTTGTAAAGTAAATTTAACTTTAACCAAGTGTTGTAATGTGTCTTACATGTTCACATTGGTCTGTGTGCCTTTCTAGGCTATGTGGACCTTGTTTTAGTGTTGTAAATTGTATTTAATCACACTTTCACATTGATTTATCAATCCCAAGACCTATTTAACATTTACATCATCATTAATAGTCCTTTATCAACCCATATTGTGCATCTTGAGGCATAATTTGATCAAATAACTGACATAGTCATCATTTAAGCCTAATTTTCTTACTTCATGGAATTCTAGCTAGCAAAAATGACCCCTGTGGGACCCATTCACCATTAGTGGTGAATTAGTCCCATCTAGGTGGGACCCATTCGCCATTAGTAGCACATGAGTCCCATTTTGACTCATTTTTGGGGTTTGAGCAAGAAAAATTAGGTTTTAGGTTTAATTTTTCTACATGTTGGCCTAGTGATGAGGTATAGTTAGGATAGTAAGGCACAATTGACTATAAATAAGTTTTTTTATCCTCATTTTACATCCAACAACTCATTCTTACATTCATATCATTCATTCATCATCTATCTTCTATCTCAAGTCAAGGAAGCTAGGGCTTTCATCAAGTTAGCTTCCTAAGACATCCAAGGGAAGATTATACATGTCTTGTTGCAAAATTTCAATATCCATTGTTGCATGTTTCATTACTTTATTTCATCACTTTGGTTTAATTACCTAAACATGGTCTGACCAAGGCAAACCCCCATGCCCTAACCTTCGACATATCTCTCTCTTTTCTTGTTTGTTTGTAGATTTAGGACTCTTGGAGGCTTAGGAATAACTTAATGTTGCATTTCAAATTCATTCAAGTCATCTCTTCATCGTTCAAGTCAAAATCTCAACAAAAACTCATTTTCAGACCTGAATAAGATAGTTTCAGAAGCAGACACCTATAGGAAGCAAAAGTGCAAATCAAAAGGTTCAGAATCCACCTTTGAAAATCTAAAAATTCAAAAGTGGACTAATTCACCATGGGTGGTGAATGAGTCCCACCCCAAGGTAAATTTTTGGATTTTTACATTTGTGGATACCCTTTTGTCTGAAACAGGCTTTGGTTCAATTTGGCAGAACAGGGATTGATTCGCCCAGAATGGTGAATGAGTCCCACAAAGCCTAAATTTCAGCATCAGTAGCATTTCAGAAGCAATTTCAAGTCCCCATCCACATTCTAGGTGCATACTTTTAGTCTAGTTCATTTTTGTTAAGTTTTGCATTCATTTCTAGTTCATTGTTGCATTACACAATGTGTTTTTAAACATCTCTTGTTTCTTAAATTTTTCATTCATATTTGATCAATTCCATAGTTTATCAGCACTTAGATCACTCCATTTACATCATATCACATTGGATACATCCTAATTTGAGTGTTATAGAAGCATTTTTGGATCTAATCTCTCTCCTTTTAGGTGAAAAACCCTATAAGAGTCAGAGAGTCCTTTGGGTCCAAAAATATATGTCATGGCATCACACCCCTATAATTGCAAAACTCAAATCATCATAAATACACATAAATATAGTTTCTATTATATTTTACTACATAGACCAATTATGAAGCTTAAATTGGGTAATAGAAAAGTCATTTGATTTGAACCTAAACAAAGCAATAGTGATAAGGAATTTGAAGAAATCCTCCCACCGATGAAATAAAGCTCTTCAAAAAGTACTCCATTTCTTCTCTAATGATCTCTTCTACTCTGGGACAAGAGCTTTTATAAATCCCATCTGCAAGCCCTAAAACATGTTCAATCTAGTGACATTTGATAGTAGAAATGGAGATAAGACATATTACAATGGAGAAAAATGATTTGAAGGTTTTTGATGTTGTCATAGTAACAAAAAATTAGGTCAAATACTAACTTATTTCAGCAAACAACATAGATCAATTTTTGGTACATAATTGCAAGCTCTGGCCTCAAAAGAGAATCATTCAGTAGTACAACTTCAACAACCTCGTTGGCCCCATCATCACCATTGAAGGGGTTATAGGGCTTGCAAAAGCACCGACATCTTCTTTCTACTTGTCGGAGCACCCTGGGGTTCGAAACCCCAGCTTGTTCAATTTTTTTTCTTCTTTTCTCTTTGCTCAACTCTGGCAAAATTCAAACCCTCATCATTGAAAAGTGACAACAAAAGTTGCACCGATGCATTTAATTCCTCTGTGCCATCATACAACGACGTTAGGATGCATTAAACCTTACATGAGAAAACACCTTCTACATATCGAGGCAACCACCCCCAAAAATTCACCTGGCACAAAAAAATTCAATTCATGACTAGGCTGACAAAAATTCTAACAAAAACTTCAAACAAAATAGCCTATCGACTAATTATTTTTGGTTGAATTCTCATTGGAGGGTTTGAACATAGATGTCCTTGAAAATGTGCAAGAAAATATATTAAGTTACATATTGTTGAAAGAGCCATTGTGGTCTCAATTCAAGAGAAGACTATAGTAAAAAACATCACTGGCTATTGGTTGCTATATGTGCCCATGTTTCCAAACATATTTTTTCATACACATCCTAAGCATGAAATGTAGATAAATTCATTTTGCATGGGTATTTTTCATAGATGATTAATTTATTGTTGATGTCTTCTTATTATATGTTTCTATCTTCAGCGTTACACCCATTTTGCAGACTTTAAAGAGATTATCGTTGTCTTTTGGATGGACAAATTGCAGTCAAAATGAGAGATTGTTGTAATTTTTTTGCCCTTGGTTTACTATTTTAGTTATCTTTGTGCATCTTTATGCACCTTTTTAGGCATTATAGAATCTCTATAGTGTGTGGAATGAAGCTTTTTGGATGGCTCTCCAATTGAAACAAATGAAAAAACAAGAATATCATGTAAACATACTAATAGAATATTCGAGCTAGATGTTCTTTAGCAATAAATATTGAAGACAAGTAAAGAAATTGTATAAGAGGTGTTAGAGTGAGTAATTTATTGTTCATTTCTTTCACTCTCTGCTTATTATTCCTTGTTATATGTTTGTATCTTTGATGCTATACCCATTTTGGAGACTTCAAAGAGATTATTCCTCCATATGGATGGATAAATTACACCTAAATCTTCTTTCTTTCATCAAAAAATATGGTCAGGGTTAGTAATTTTTTCACCCTTCATTTATTTTTTGTAGTTATCTCTATGCACCTTTGGTGTTATACCCATTAACATAGGAGTAATTGCATGTATATATATATATATATATATATATATATATATATATATATATATATATATATATATATATTTAGAGAGCTTATATGAAAGCATGAAGATTTTGGAGATGAATATAGTTTAGTGGATGTTAAGTGTTGTTCTAATAGCTCTTTTACAATTTCTCTATTTTCCTATAATATTTAGTTGCAAGTAATGCACCTCGAATTTTCAATTAAGTTTGTGGCATTAATACCCATTTTGTACAGGGTATTGAACCCCATTGGCTTTACCACTTCTATTTAATGTGGGTTGACTACCAAAGAACATAGCTTGAATTTTCAATTCACAACTCAACTGTTACATAGACTGGTTACATTGTATTAATATGTTTAATGTGGGTTTTTGATCATATGCCATCTACCTATGATTCTTAAGTGTTTTTCCAATATTTTTTTTAGAATTCTTGTATTTTTTCTATAATATTCAATGCCAAGTAATGTAGCTTGAATATTGAATCGAGGATCCAACTATTACATAGACCATGTGTGTTGTATCAATATCCACTTGCTCATAAAAAACTATTAATTATTGTAGGTCACCTATTCTATTATTCATGGTGTTAAGGTCTCTTTAATGTGGGTTTCTGGCCATCTGTGTTTTTCCTATGATTATTAAATGTCTTTGCACTCAAATAATGTTTAGGTATATTAGAATGACACTTATCTCATGCTAAATATTATATATCTAGAAAAGCCACATTTATTAGAATTTTTAAAAATGTAGCATATAAGAGGCAAACAATGACAATGAATAGTGTGCTATGGGCATGTGGAAACAAGAGTACCATGCATAACAATTTGTCATATGTGAAACTTCAAACAGATGAGGGAAAATAAATATCATGGAAAATATTGATAGAACACATATAACATGTTGCATCCAAACAAAATAACCACGACAATTAACAGTTTGTTATAAGGAGCTTGAAATAGATGAGCAAAAAAGAGTGTCATCAAACATATTAGTATAAAACAAGCAGCCTATGTAATAGTTGCAAGATGTATTAGAATAACAGTTTAGAATCACATGTAAATGGGTTATGAACAGGAACCATTCACCTTTTTCCAATGTTTTTTTCCTTTGTATGTTTTTCTACCTCTTTTAAACTAGTATTTGGGTGATCACACAATACTGGTTTACTATTTTTGGCCAAACTGGACACTAATTTTCTTTTTAACTAAATCTTCACATTCGAGCACCTATAGCAGTTAAACCATGAGGAATTTGAAGATGATACAAACTAGAGTCTCATCAAAATTTGTCTGTAGATTCTAAACATATTTTTTTCAAAAATTTTGGAATCAAATTGCACTCTTTTTTCCATCTCCCATGAAAACTAGTTTTTTCAAAACAACATTTTTAAAAGTGACACACACCGTACAATGCATAACTTTTTTTCTTTGAAAGATAAAATTCTAATTCTTTCGAATTTATATTTGTAACTCTAATATCTAGTGCTTCCACTTGGTTAGATAGTTTTTTATTGAATATTTTTTCTTTAATCAAGTTTGAAAGTCAAACCAATTACAATCTAGACATAATGCAACCGTATAATGCATAACTTTTACTATATGTATCAAATTTATTTATTTTGTTGAATCAAGGACTCCA
>VDFB02184714.1:0-25190 GCA_007258455.2 Sequoia sempervirens | reverse complement strand
AAACCTCCAACCTTCACTAATTCGATGCAGGGGTGTGTGATGTCTCCCATGGCTTCAAGACCATCCCCTTAGGGTTCTTGATCATCCACCAATCTCCAATTCTCCATTGCTCTCTCTAAACCCTCTTCTAGGGTTTAAAAGGTTACTAGCCCTTGAGCCCCAATTAGGCCTCCTAACCTAAGAAAAGTGGCTTAATCTCCAATCTTTCTAAAGAACATTCCAAACTTCCTTTGGGGATCCTAGTTATTTTTCCTACCTCTCAAATATTTTTGAGGTTATAGACCCTCACTGTCTGTACACAGGCGTAATCCTCACTTTTCAAGAATTAGGGCTTTTTTAAGGCCATTTCCTTACCACACAGCGAACTGTCAGCTTATTTCAATCACCAAATGGACTAGTGAAACCACTTCCTTCATTCCAAGCCTTTGTAAGGCTTCCTGCATCCACCACACACCTAGGTTTTCTAGGGAATTGACACCCCTCCAACTTTAGTGTTTGTTTTCATAGTCTTTCCTAACCAAGCACTGTCAAGCTCGCCTAGGAAGCAACTTTCTCCATGATACTTTGTCTCCTACAGACTCCTAACCCTAACCTATTTATAGACATGGAGCCTAGCCACATTTCCCACTAGCCCGTACTCTAGATACAGTGGTAATGTGAGCTAAAACCCCATTTTTTTCACAGTCTACCAGTCAAAACAACAATTGAAGAAAGAACAAAGTATTTACAAGAAATCTTGGAAGCGGATAACCTACTATCTATTGTACCAAACAATGCTTGAAGACAATCTCACTACATTCTAAGCTATACAAATTTCCATGATCAAGCCATTAATCTACTAATTCAAAAACAAGAACAAAACATGAAATGCACACAAAAAATATCACTATTTTCTTTATTTCAAACTAAAATGAAACTCCAATGATTCCAACCTCCATTCCAAGTCGAGGTCCTCCTTATAAAGGTTCAAAAAATGGTTACTTCTCCCCTTGGTCAGACATAACCACCACATTAGGCCAAAATTGCACAAATGCAACATTTTGGGCTTTATTTCCAATTCCTAGTGAATCCTAGTGGAAACAAGTTGCTAAACTCATCCATTCTACCATGAGCTACTGATCAACCTTACTCCTAACATGTTCTAACACCTCTAACTAAAAACTAAATGGTCAACATGACCTTAAAGCATTCAAACCACAAAATTTCATCCTAGGCTCACAAATTTGCCTAGTTCTACCTAATGCTTCGTAGGTGCTCCTGCACCAAGATTGGATCAAATTACTCTTTGTAAGAAACCGATGGGAAGATAGTAATGAAAAATAATAATTAAACATAAAGAAAATGACTAAAAGATGTTCCTGGCCATTTAATGGAACATCCCTGTACAAGCCACTCAGCCGAGGAATCTACATAAAGGGTTAAAGTTGAAAACAAATCAGAGGATTCAAACTTCAAGGGAAGGATCACTACCTTTATTGTCAAGCATTAAGTGGCAGAGTAATATTGATAGCCAAATTGATTCTTAACAATAACTCTTAAATATAAACTTAATGTTTTAAGCCTTTTTTGCAAATTATGTAACTTTCGAAACATGAAGACTAGTTGCTGAAAGCATACCTTTCTTAGCATATGCCAATGGTTTCCTCAAGGAGCCTAAACCAAGTCATTGGAGTCATTGACCATCTATTATTTTTCTAGCTTCAACTTTTCTTGGCCTATTGAAGAAATTCAAGTCGATTTCTCTTCTTCCTTCCTTTTGTGCTTCTCCACAGGCTGGTGCTCTTCAATCTCTTGGGCATGGGTTTGCATGATAATTGATGGTTGAGTTGTAATGGAAAATTATAATTAAGTGAATGGAAATTATGGGGCATGGAAAGTGGTCCCCATCCCAGTTACGTGAATGGAAATGTAATTAAAAAAAAAAAACCTTCTTCTCCATTCCCAAAATTGATCAAAATTAAAACAAAAAAAAGAGAGAAATTTGATTTTTGAAGCAAAATCAAACAATAATCTCACAATGAATCAAGTTTCCCATTCGAAAAATTATTCGAAGTCATGCATGTTCACGCATTATCTTTTTTCCCACTTTTTCTATTTCCGCTTGATTTAACATCAGTTTGAATCTTATCTTCTAAATTCATTTTTAAAAATCACCTTAATTTTATGTAGTTAAAAAATTATCCTCCCAAAAATAATAACTTACCAATTATTAAAATATAATTTAAAATAGAGATTTTTATCAAAGCATTTTAAATTTTATTATTTATTAAGAATTTATATCTTTTATATTTTATAAAACTAATTTATTTACTTATTATTTTAATTTTCCAAATTTATTAGATTACCTTGTAAACCAATTTTAATTTAATTAATTGATTAAACAAGGCCACTAAAATATTACGTACGAAAGAACGATACCACAAATAAACACTTACACAAATATCCATAAAGGCCACAACAGAGGGGCACTACATCCTCCCCCCTATGCTTCAACTTACTCCTAGAAGTCGCAAGGTGAGGTAAAACACATGCAATCATAAGCACAACACCACCATAAGCTTAGCAACTATATCGACAAGTGAACATCATTAATTAGGCAATAAAAATTAAACGACTCAAAAGAAAAGGAACGATACCAAAAAAAATAGAGATGGGGTTGCAAACAGACCACATTGTTAAACACAAGGACGAGGTGACAAATGGGGAACTTTCTTGTCAACTCCAATTTTCCACATCATACCCATTGGGATTTATGAGGCTCGCTCAGACTTGATAGTGCAGGTGGAGCCGAAGCTTAGTACTTACAATCCTACATAAAATCAAACATTGTGTACAACATATATATATATATCAAATTACAACCACACTGTGAGAGAAAATTGTAGCATAGTAGGGTGCTCGCAAGTGAGTGATACTACACTGTCCCTCTCACCAAACCATAAACAGTAACCACATCAACTAGAACAACTCTAATAATCAGTTCAACTCATAAATAATCCGCTACTTAATAGTCAGAATAATAATCACATAATGATCATAACCATGGATCTATATCATGTACTGTGTCAAAATAGATCATTATTTGGCATTATAAGTATCTACCTCTACATTTCCCAATTATGTTACCTTTATCACCAAGTTTTCTAAAGCCACCTTCCTGAAAATCACAGACTAAGGTGGAAACATAACACATTAGCACCAACCATTCAAATTGATTCTTTACCCTAGATATGCAACACAATTATCCACATAAGCACATATTTTCATTAAACATCATCATTTATACACAAGGAAATCCACTTTGTCCATTATTGAACACAAAATTTCACAACATTTTCAACAAAAGACCAAAATTTTACACCTTAGTTTCAAGAAAACATAACATCAAAAAAGAGTATATGTATTATCATAGTCAACTAGACTGTCAACCCATCAAAACAAAAGGGGTGCAACAACACCCACAAAATCTTAATGTATTTAATACATCATAAAAAGTGTCATTGTAAAGATAACCACACGAGAGCACTACATCTCAGTCTCCTGTACCATAGGGTTTCCACAGGCTCTCAAGTCATCTACCTAACCATTACCAGTCATTTCCATATTTGTGCCCTGATGTTCCACCTGGTGAATATCATCTACTGTAGTCACTTTGTGGAACCTATTGACATCACCCCTATTGACGTTGTGGCTGTTGATCTCTGACTGAATCTAGGTATACTTCTATGTGAACATTGTCTAGCTAGGTGGCCCTGTTTGCCACAAGAGTAACATCTTGCATCACTACCATTTCCTCTGCCTTGAGGAGGTGCACAAAGTTATTAGAATCTACCTCTACTAGTTGTAATCTGTATGCCCCGACTTGACTGGTCAAGATGATAAAGCCTAGCTCACAACCAATTTCAGATTCTCCTATATGAAGGGTGACCAAAAGTTTGAACACCAATCATCCAAATCCCATCCTCCAAACCACCTCTAAAACTAGGGGAGGTAGGAGAATGTTCCCTCACAAGGTCCATCATAAGTCCCACTACATGTGAAACATTTCTTCTCTCGGGGAGCCCTTCCCTTTCTTTGACTGTTTGTTGACTGTTGCTCTCTTGTTTAGGACCTAGCCGATCAAGAATCTCCTCAAGCAAGGATCGTATCTAAGGTCCTAGGTGCTCCTCATGATCATTCTTGTTGGAGCTTAGCAAAGGATCGTTCTAATGATTAACCCCACGAACACCCCCCGACCTCTACCCTGACCCCAAGCTCAACCACGACCTCTAGGCATCCTACACACCACCAAGGAAAAATGGTTACAATCAATGAGGCAAGGGTGACTGAAATGAGAAAACAGAAACTCAAAAATCTAAGCACAAAATCCCAAGTTTAACACACACTCCACACATTCACACACAAATACACTTCACTGGGAAATATACCACAAGATAACACAAGGGTCCATAATGCCTCCCTGATAGAAAGAAGGTTGGTGCATTGCACACTACACCAAGGGTCCTATTCTTCCACCGGTTTTCTGCACCATTGAACCAACACCACCTAGGGACAAACTTGAACTGCTAAACGAGAATGATAGGAGGGTGAAAACCTAAACTCAATAGTCTGAATGCAAGGTTAACATAATGGGCTCATAGTCCCTAGTGTATGAACCTATGCTCTGATACCATGATGTAACGCTCCACCAAGCGAACCCCAAAGGACAATTAGAACTAACAAAATTACAACACATTAAAAAAAAACATAACATAAGATGTACATTAACATACAATACATGGAATGCAATTATACCAATGGAATATCAACTATGTCCTATGGGGTACACGTGACAACATTACTAAACATGAACCCACTTCTTAACGATACTTAACAAATCTAAAGATTACATTGTGAAACCATAATATAGCATAAGAAAACAAATGTGCATACATCCACAAATGAACACATAACATAATCAAGTGTACATATATATATATATATATATATATATATTAAAATGATAAATCAGAGAAAACTAGTACATCACAACTATGATATGAAATTACATCGTTTAAGGATTACATCATTACAATGGTACCTCCCAACATGAATGGGAGTAGTACAATAACATGGTATAACACAATTGAGAAGAATGAGTTCAAGCATGAAGACAAGATCCAACTCTAGTACATCCTTGGAGTCACTGCATGAGGAACAACTTTGCACAATTGGTTCTTTGGATGGGGACCCAATGGGGTGCTTAGCATGTTCCACCCAACCATGTGGACCCAGAAACCCACCCCCCATGCTGGGAGTTGATAAGAAAGATCCTCAACTAAAAAGTCAAGCGAACCAATGGTAAAAATGAACAAGGATTATAACAACAACACAAGATAACAACCCATAACATTGCCAACACATAACCACAACAAAAATAAAGAAGAGTCCAACAAGAACCAATTGCCAATATTACAGATCAATGCTAAATAACCATAAGAGGTGCCAACAATAATGAAATTCAAAGCCTTCAAATGAGATTGCAATATCAACCAACAATAAACCTCAAAGACACCTTTCATTAGCATCAACAAAGTTTCCAAGAGGCATATATGCAACACTAAATGATTGAGAGGAGGCTTCAACAACAAACATCAAGAAACAATTGCCTCAACAAACATAAGATACAACCACTTCTAGAGGTACAAGAACACGAAGAGGAACCAACAAGAAAAGAAAGGTTACTAACGGGTGGTGTGTCATCACATAGTTGCTATGGGTTACCTTGGTGTAACCCTCCTAGGCTACAGGATCACCCTAGCCACCTCTATTGGCCACTAGACCCCCATGCCACTATGCGAGATCAACATACCTTGCAAATTACTATGTAGAGGCAAGGTAGTTGATCTTTCCATTCCAGGCCTTCCCACTCATCCCAAGCCTAAACAAGCACTTGGGCCCATGAGTGAGGCTACATTATCTGAATTAATGTGAGATACTACCCAACCCCCTAATTAATTAATTAAGTTGTCACTTGATTAACCTCCCAATGAGTTACCCTAGAACAACCACTTTGGGCACTAGACCCTCATTGAGAGCCACTCCCCCTTACCAACAACAAAATCTCAAAATCACAAATGGGTAAGCCAACTTGCACACGATACCAAAAACAAACAAAATATCAATCACCACGTGGGGCATGCACCACCTCACACTAGAACTCATAGTACAAAAAACCACTTTTCAAGTGCAAGGCTAAGCCTACCAAAAAAAAATGGAGCATAAGAATGACCATTTACAAAGCCAGAACAAAAACCAATTATGAAGCAACATATTCTTTCGCCTCCTCTGGAAGCCCAAGACGAACGACTGCCCAAGAACTCACAATGAGGGAATTCAACATTATTGATTCCTAACAAATTTTAAATGGACTCAAAGAATAAAATCTCCTCACAACGAGAAAATTCCAAAGGAAGATACATCAAAAGGGAAGCACCAGAACAAAAGCCTCTTCTAAAAGCACAACACGTTCCAAGTATTGATCATAAAGTATAATAAACACTCCTAAAAAAAAATCATATCTCGGGTATGTGCAAGATCATCATGGAAAAAAGCCCTTAAGTGGCAAAAATTCAGAAAAATCAAAGTTAAACTTGACGTAAAAATTTGAATAAGTTATCTATATTATTTCAAAATATGTAAGAATAGAATCAACAAATTGAATTTAGTTTCTAAACTACTAGGTTTGTTT
The DNA here is from genome assembly GCA_007258455.2 of Sequoia sempervirens. Taxonomy (NCBI): domain Eukaryota; kingdom Viridiplantae; phylum Streptophyta; class Pinopsida; order Cupressales; family Cupressaceae; genus Sequoia; species Sequoia sempervirens. Next base: position 18,460 of record VDFB02184714.1, on the reverse strand, counting down.
AAAAAAAGAAATCTATTTGGTCAAAAAATTTGAAATTTCAATGCAAGTATACTTAAATTTCAAGGAAAAAATAAGAAGTAGGTGTCCTGTCTAACCAACCTAATGACAATAAAATGATAAATATTTTTTTATATAAATTTTAGATATAAGTAGAGGACTAATACCCATGTATTTTTTTTTGTATTTTTTTTCCAAGTAAATAATTAATTATGAATTTTAAAAAATAAAAAGGTATGTCTGACACTTTAACTTGGTAAAAATTCATGAAATTCAATTTTATTTTTTTAATGCTATAGTATGCTTAAGCATAGAATGCACATGTTTTGGATTCAAAAATGTATCGCTGTTTGAAAGCTATAGATGTTTTTCAATCACCTATCAATCGGACTTTAGTCGTAATTTGAATAGAAAATGAATAATAATTACTTATTAAATTCAAATTAAAGCATAATTTATATCAGTGGAAACTAAGAATATCTTTAAAAACCCTTTTCATTTCATCAATTTTGGGTAAAAAAATAGTAGCCAGCCACATATCCATCATATTGCCACTTTTTGGCCCATCATGATCTTGCACATACCCATTCATAATTAAACTAACTCAAATAGATTCTTGACCACATAACAATGAATTATTCTTTGATTCCATTACATGTTCAAGCATTTAATCTCAAAGATCATGCTAAACAAATAATTTACATTTAATTTTTACATCCTTATAAAATCATTTAAAAATTACTAAAAAAATTATATACACATACTTTCTAACTAACTCAATACATATTTATGCCAACAGAGGACTCTCACAACACATTCAAGTGATAAATCATAAGGAACATTTAAAACATCATTTACAATTTCTTTGCACACCATTAAGAACTATTAAATTAATTAAAGGACTATAAATCATAACCATAAATATAATTAACATTCTAACTTAATAACCTCTTCTCTTACCCAATCATAATTGATTCAATTCCTTTATGATCTTATTTAACTTTCTAATTACTGTACCATACCATCGAATATATTTCTTGTTATACATGTCAATGCAACAGTATAATTACAATAGATCCTAAATAGCCTTAATTCTACCAACTAACCTCTAATTATGATCACTCATTTTACTATCCTATAATTATTTAAATATACTTCAATGACCTCTCTTTTCCAAATTATTTTCCTAATCCCTCAATTGCTATAATATGAATAAGTATATATGTGATATAATAACAAATGCAACTTTCCATATAATATCCCAGATTATGACATAGTAACTTATGTACCTATCTACGTTTTCACATTATAAGATTTTCCTACCTTGTATGCTATGTACTTTATCAACATAAAAAATTAAATAATAAGACTATATATATATATTAATAAGATCAAATACCAATTAGAGAAAGAAATGAGAGAATTTAAATTAGAATCCAATTACAGAGTCAACGGAAGATTTAGAATCATATCCTAAACTCACTAATACAAGAACACATTAAAATCGGATCCCTTCTACTCCTTATAAGCTACATTTAAATTCCTAGGCCCGAGTTCTCTTACAAATCTCAAAATACTAGAGGCAAGACTTACGCCACTAATTGGTTCAATACATGCACCAAATAGATATGTAGAAATGGTTTGGGAGTGTATCATCAAATACCAAAGCTGACCAACATGCATCGAACTCCATGAAACATGCTCATTGAATATTTAAGTGAACGCATTATAGATAAAGTTGATCCTTGAGTGCGCCAAGAGACATGCATGCAAAAGAAGTGACAAAAGTGCTAAGGGAAAACTTAAGTAGCCTTCTTACAAACGCGAGTTTCAAGTCATAATACAATTTACATACCAACTTGGGAGGGCACGCAATAGGGAGGCCACCAATCTTCCTAAATTACTCATAAAATGAAGGTAAAGATCTATGTTTATGCTAGAAACACCTTACAAGTCTGCAGGACTGCCAAGAAAAGTTACAAAAGTGACAACAAAAGGGAAGGAGAGGGCACAAGAATTAAATCGATAGATGTCTCACCAAGCTTATTAGACCTTGGTTTACTAATAAGGTTCAGATATTTTGATCAAGTTCCAATTGCATAATATAAAATGTTCACAAGCGTATCCCCACAAATCGAATTTCCATAAGAATGACTATGCAACGATTGTATATACAAATCAACTCCCACCCAATAGATATACAATGATTATGACAATATAAATGTATACATTGAAAGGAAAGCAATGACACATGAGACAGTGAGGTGTGTGACTACCTCATGGGCGCCATTGATAGAGGACTGTATTGGCACAACAAAATAAAAAGAAACTTTAGAGCCATCAGCTAAATCAAGCGACGATTGCAAACATAAAGATTTTTTAAGAATCAAATCGATGCCATGCAAAGCAGGAGTGGGCTGAAATGATAAGTTGAAAAGGCTTTGAATACTTTCGAGCAAGAGATGGGATCGAATTACTCTTAGTAAGAAACCAATGGGAAGATAGTAATAAAAAATAATAATGAAACATAAAGAAAACGGCTAAGATATGTTATGGCCATTGAATGGAACATCCCCGTATAGGCCACTCAGTCGAGGAATCTACAGAAAGGGTTAAAATTACAAAAAAATTAGAGGACTCGAACTTCTTGAGGGAAGGCTCACTACCTTTATTGTCAAGCATTAAGCGGAAGAGTAATACTGATACCGAAATTGATTCTTAATGATAACTCTTAAATATGAACTTAACGTTTTAAGCTTTTTTTTGCAAATTATGTAACTTTCGAAACATGCAGACTAGTTGCCAAAAGCATACCTTTCTTAGCATATGCCAATGGTTTCCTTAAGGAGCCTAAACCAAGTCATTAGAGTCATTGGCCATCTATTGTTTTTCTAGCTTCAACTTTTCTAGGCCTATTGAAGAAATTCAAGTTGATTGTTCTTCCTTCCTTTTGTGCTTCTCCACAGGCTAGTCTTCTTTGATCTCTTGGGCATGGGTAACCAATGATTTGCATGACAATTGATGGTTGAGTTATGATGGAAAATTATGATTAAGTGAATGGAAATTATGGGGCATGGAAAGTGGTTCCCATCCCAATTACGTGAATGGCAATGTAATTCAAGAAAACACCCCTCCTCTCCATTCCAAAAATTGATCAAAATTAAAACAAAAAAATCAAAGAGATAGAAATATGATTTTCAAAGCATAATAGAACAATAATCTCATAATGAAACAAGTTTCCCATTCGACAAATCGTTTGAAGTCGTGCATGTGCACGCATTATCTTTTTCCCCACGTTTTCTATTTCTTCTTGATTTAACATCAGTTCAAATCTTATCTTCTAAATTCGTTTTTACAATCACCTTAATTTTCCGTAGTTAAAAATTATCCTCCCAAAAATGATAACTTACTAATTATTAAAATATAATTTAAAATAGATCTTTTTATCAAAGCAATTTAAATTTATTATTTCTTAACAATTTATATCCTTTATATTTCATAAAACTAATTTATTTACTTATTATTTTAATTTTCTAAATTTATTTAGATTACCTTCTAAACCAATTTTAATTTAATTAATTGATTAAACAAGGCCACTAAAATATTATGTACAAAACAACAATACCACAAATAAGGACTTACACAAATATCCATAAAGGCCACGGTGGAGGGGCACTACAATAAACCTGCTAGTTTTGTCCATCACTACTCTTTGATTATCATGAATCTTTTAAAACACCTTCTAGGTTTGGTGCACCTTGTTCTTATCTTTTTGAATTATTTTTAAATTATCGATTTTGTTATTGTATAAGAAAGTTGTGCTCAATTTATTGAAACTGGGTCTCACAGCCACGACCTAGACAATCTTCCTCTCCCCAAAATGTCAATCAAACCTCTACCTCCTCCACTTTGAGCGTGGGATTCATGCCTTTAGCCCCTTAATTGTTCTTTTCTAATAATTTTTCAAATCTTTTCTTGAATTGGCATCCACTATCTCATTCCTACACCTCTAGTATCTCAAACACTTGCATCAGGAATATTCCAGCACTTACAAAATAATTTATTGTTGATGGAGCATAGTAGAAAGCAATTTGAAAATAAATCATGCCTACAAGACCACAAGCAAAAGAAAGAAATTAAAATAACATAAATATTTTTGATGTGCAGGATTGCTCATGCACTTGGATGCTCCTGCATCAAACACCCAGGGTAAGAAGAAATGTTCCATGAGTTGGAACTCATGAACATTTGAAAATCCTATGTTTGTTCTTCAACCTTCTTTCTTCTTTTTCAACCTATTTCTTCTTCTTCACTTTACTTTGAATCTTCATATCTCTTCCTTCCTTCATCCTTCTTCTCTTTCTTCCCCTCATTAAATTTATTTGGTTGTACCATATTTCATATTTCCATTACATTCTATCATTCTCAACACCTGTATACAAATCAACATTAACAAATCCATAGAAATCAATGAATTCCCTTTGTATTTCTTTCTTACCTTTTCTTCTTTCACCCTTCTCTTCTTCTATATCAATAAAAATCATCATACCTTGTTTTTTTCATGTTGAAACATGTTATTACTCACCCTAACCATATTTCACATTTCACTTTCTTTCACCAATTCATCAAAATACAAATCAACTTGAACATCAATTTTAATAAATTTTGAAAAATCATCAAATATCTTAATTTTCTCCTCTTTCCCTACTAGTGCATCAATCTCATTTCCACGATTATAAACCGTTTCATTTTCATGTAAAACAACCTCTTTTTTATCAAGAAATATTTCTGAAAATTTAAACTTTACCTCTTTGTCAACTTCAACTCTTGATTTACCTATTGTCAATGATATCCACTGCCTTTCAACTATTGCAATCTACATTAATAAGTCACCTTCTTCTCCATTTATTGTTGCTCCTTCAATTTCCTTTTTCACTATCTTCTCCATATACTCTTCTTCACTTTATTTTCCCAAAATTTATAATGTTTCCAAGTCCTTTAATAAACTAAACTTTGTTGCAACTTCATGGTTATCTTCTACAACAATACTATCTTTTTCATGCACAAATTCATGTATCTCTTTCTAATCAAATTTTCTTTCACAAATATCATATGGATGACTATTTACTTGAATATTTCTTACTTCTCTATTATTTCCCCAACATCATAATCACCATATTCATTTATCTTTTCTTTATGCAAATCAATATTTACTTTGCAAAACTCAAAAGAAGGAGATAATACCTTTGTTTTTGCTGCTACAATATCTTTTTCTATGTAAGAAATTTCATTTTTAATTTCTTTTATATCATCAACAAGATGCACATCTATTACTACCTCTTTCTTTCTACATTCATGTGGGCTGCTCCCACATAACTTTCTTTCCATACTCTTTCCACCATAGGGATGCTACACTGCACTTCAACATTCTCCTTTTCGTTGTCCTCTTTGCCAAACCTCTACTTTTCCCCTTTCTTCTCTTTGTTGTCCTCTATTACAACTTATTTTCCTTCATTTCCTACACGTAAATCATTTTTTACAAACTCATTATGAAAAAATCAATGTAATTTAACTTCATCAATTTCTTGATTTTCTTCAACTGTAGCTTTCTTTTTCATTCCCAAGCTTTCCTCAAAGGCATCCAATCTATCTTCTATCTTTCTCAACTCTTCAAAGAGCTTCTTTTCTCTCACTTTTTCCCAATACTCTTCCCAAAACAACATTCTCATAGGTGTTCTAATGACCCATCTTGTCTTCTTCTTTGAAGTCATTTTTAGAGACTCACAAGTCCCTCTGGAGTTACAAGTCCTCCTTGAAACAATCTCTCTCACTTCAGAGTATCAACCCTCTGTAGTCATAGGTCCTCCTTGCAACAAACTCACTCTTTCTTATCCTCTACCCAATAGATGGTTTCTAGAAGACACACCTCTCTCTCATGCACCTTCTACCCAAACTTAACCTCTACTGGAGGATAGAGTCACAAGTCCTCTTCCATACCTGCAACAAAACTCACACTCACATTACAACAAACCCAAATCCTTCAATTTTCTCTTAGCACATATCCAAGAAAAATAACTTACTCACTATTGCAACACTTCCCAGTCAATCTTCCTGCTCTCATACCATTTGATCTAGTCAACAATTTGAGAAAGCAAAGAGGTTTGTCAATTGTTGTAGCCTTCATAAAATCAACACTTAAAACAATATTGAAATAAAATCTCTAGCACAAAATTATTTCATTTGCATTCAAATAAATACTAGAATTTTACAAAATTATCAAAACTCAACATGCTATCCATTAACAAAGCTTCAATTGCAACAACAATCTTCTACAAGCAAGATTAAGAATCAAATTTGTAAAGCTTCACCATAAACCTTCCACTTCTATCCATCACCACTCTCTGATTATCACAAATATTTTAAAAATTCTTTTGGGTTTGGTGCACCTCGATCTCAGATTTTTGAATCATTTTGAAATTCTTGATTTCGTTACTATATGAGAAAGTTATGCCCAATTTATTGAAACTGGGTCTCATAGCCATGACCCAAAAAATCTTCCTCTCCCCAAAATGCCAGTCAAACCTCTACCTCCTCTACTCTGAGCATGGGATTTTGACCTTCAACCCCTCAATTATTCTTTTCTGATAATTTTCAAATATTTTTTTGAATTGGCATCCACTATCTCATTCTGTCACCTTTAGTATCTTAAGCACTTGCATCAAGAAGATTCCAACACTTACAAAATAATTTAATATTGTTGGAGCATGAGGAGAAAACAATTTAAAAATAAATCATGCCTGCAAGATAACAACCAAAAGAAATAAATTAAAATAACATAAATAATTTTGATGTGCAGGATTGCTCGTGCAATTGGATTCTCCTGCATCAATTTGATAGGATTTTTATTGCATTACAACCATTGCTAATTTTGAAAAAAATTATCAATTAACAAGCTTAAAATGGTTCAACATGAAAACCCTCCAAATATTCCTTCACCATGACTGTTATTTCCAAACCAAACAATACATGAATCTATTAATAGAAATTCATATCAATTGAGAAATGTATGTCGAATCTATGAGACACTCACTGAGCTATTAGACATGAAAACCACTTTGGAAATAATCATTTCAAATGTTGAAACTTTGGAAACTCAACACAATATATTTGTACAGTGGTGAGAGGAACAAAGACAATTTTATTTTGGTGGGTTATCATATGATGAGGTGAGGCCAATTGATATTGACAAAGCCCAATTAGCCCAGTCATTCATCAATCACAAAACAAGACAACCCATTAATGTGTGGAAGAATTTTTTTCTATTAAATGGTGCACCCATAGAGGCATATTATGGATTGGTTTTGATAAACCACCCAACAACAATCTTGGCGTGCCTCAGTATTTTCTCTAAAAATTATATGTTGAGTTTGTCCCAGGGAGGGATGTCAATTACTTTGACATGCAATATTTCTAGGGTGTTGGTAGAGGGATGTCATAGGAAAGACCTAGAGCATGTTGAGTCACCCCAGTTCATCCTGCTCTACCTATTATTACCCTGACTCCACTACCTTACCTTGAGATTGCTTTAGATGCACAGAATCAGAGCATTTATACCTTACATTCATTGAGTGATCATTTGGTCACGTAGAGCCATCATGTTGTGCAACCATTTGATGGTTCATCCCATCATGATGGCGATGCACCTAATACTTCCTAGCATGATGGTGGTGCACATGTTGCATCAGCTCCCACTAGTACATCATCCTCTTTGGGACATATTTCTGTGCCTCATTACTGCATCAAATGTAATAATTTATGTTTGGGTCCTCTGCAACGATCCACTAAGGCTCCCATAGGCACATCCAACTATGAGGTTCATGCTATATAAGATGTAGGAATTGATAGAGCATAGAGTGGACCATTTGTAGGAGAGACATCGACTGCCAGGGACAATATGGGAGCACTAGTGAGACTTAAAGTAATTTCATAGTGTGTTTTATCTAAATTATTTCATATTTTATGAGAGATATTTGTACTAATATATGTTTATGTGCTAGAATCTTTAACAAGTGTCGACAGAGGAGAAAATTTTGCATGGCATGAGGCTACGTAGATAGCCATTTCATTTTCCCTAGAGAATCAGTATATGGTATTATTTAAATTCATATTTTAGACGTTAATTTTTGAAATCTATTATGTTTAAATACATGTACTACATAGATTGATAGTCTAATGTAATCTTGTCTTTTTATCCAACATCATGGTTCTTATACAAACTTGTTGACTAGGTTTGACCCATTGGATGAAGCTGCACAATAGGTATATTCTCGACATTATGATTATATGTGCATGTGCATTTAAATTGTGTTACATTCTTGCCATTTTTTATATTTCAAAACTATCTTAGCTGCTTCATCCACTAGGAGCCCATCTAGTGTCGTAGCATCACAACAGGTATGTGTTTATTTTATATTGTAGATATTTATGTTTAGATAGGAGTATATATATGTTTAGTAAATATGATTATTTGTCAACAATTATATGTTAATTTGTATCATTTTTATTTTACCTGCTATAGTCCTCTATCCAACTTAGCACTGTGACTAGTGTGGGACCATTTCTTTATGCGAGGACTCCCAATCATCCTAAGGGACAATCATATGTAGACCGTCTTATAGAAAAGAGAGCAAGACTTGAGGTAAATAAAAATTGCATTAATTGATATAATATAGTACACATATAGTGATTTTGATGTTAAATTCATGTTGGAACACAATGATCTACTGAGAGGGGGGTGAATCAGTAGATACTCAAAAATTTGGCTCTCAACACACAAATTTCCACAACACTAGATATACATGGAAAACCCAAGATGGGAAAAACCATGGTGATAAAAGTTGCTTGAGGCTATTGCTCAAATAAAATGTCACAAATGAAATCTCTATTACAATGTGTAGGGATACAACCCAAAAAAGAAACAACTCCATAATTTAGAAGCAACAACTTCAAGGATGCTACAACACCTTGTTTTAGGAGCTACAACTCCAAGGAGACTATAATGACCTAGTATGAGCTACAACTCAGTTCAATGAGGCTAAAACCTCTGAAAGATTAAAAGTTCATATATGTATAGAATTAGGTTCTACTAAACCTGAAAATGCACCATTACATTCAATGAATAGTTGCACACTCTCCAATTTACACTACTACTATTGAAGTTGCACTCTTAGCAACATATCCCTGCTCTGCACTCTTCTCTGCACATAGAATGATCATTGTTCTATCTTGCTGCACTGCACACCCTCTTCACCATGAATGTAAACATCTCCAGGATGTTATGTATTACAACCTAGGACTTCACAAATGAAAACTGTCTATTACACTTCACTCTCTCTTTGTTACATTCTCATCAATATGTATCCTTTAGCAGTGTTGCCTCCAATTGCAAGTTGTTCTATCTATTCATACACACTCACTGCAACGTTAGACTCATCTCTTCTACCAACAACTATTTTTTTTAACCCTCTTCATCCAACCTTTTGACAAAAGCTGATTGTCATATTTCTCCACCCACCTACTATCACTACCTCGATATTCTCTCTATCATCCAAATCATCTCCAACTTACTATTAGGGTTTTCTTCACATATTAACTTCACTGGCAAGCTTTCTTTGCCTCGAGCTACACACACACACTACTGTCTAGCTCATAATTAATATATTTGATAGGGTTTATCAGATATGCCATATCTTGCATTGATCTACCCAACATTTAATTTTGTTACAGAGAATTTTCCTTCATTCATTCCCTAGAATTAGATATGCATTTAATGCAATCTCCTATTCATTTGATTTGATTCTATCTTGATCACATCTACAGTCTATAATACTCTATTAGGGTTTATCACATGTATATCTTACTTTACACCATACCTGTGTATCGAGCCTCACAAAATTATATTTTGTCTTAGAGAATTTTCTACAAATAGCAACCTACAAAATCCTAGGATCGGATTTGCATTAATTAAATTATGGTATCTATATGATCAGATTCGGTATTAACCACCTCTACAAATAGTTTAGCCACCTTAAAGATCAAATATTCATTGAAAATGATCATAGATGCAGTTAGATCAATTAATTCCTTCATCTCTGTCAGTTACCAGTTGAAACCCTATTGACATAGACTTAGCCATTTTAGTTCTTCATCTTTGAATATAGGCTATTAATCTTCTCTTTCGCACCATGATCCATTGGCTCTTGTTCATCATCACATCTTTAAAAAAATTATGTCAGATCAATTACCTTTAATCATGTGTTATTGATCTCCACTAATTGATGATCACCATTGGATCAATCGCCTTATGATCTCCATCGTCGATCTCCTTCATACACAACTCACCATATGTGAGGTCCACCAAGACACACATCCAATATCCACTATCCTCGTGAGCTCTGACATTAGGCGCACACAAACCTTGTAGGGTTTGTGGGCTATTGCCATCTTTCATTGACATCATCACCACACAACTCAAAACAAAGATGTGAGTTGATATATTGAGTAATCACTCTTTGCCACCTATTAGCCTTCATCACAATCTTGTTGGGTCGCACCAGATACATTGTAGGAACCGTCAGATCTTTCTCATTCAATCTCTACCATTCATGGAATATGTCCTCTTGTGTAGCCTTCATAGGTGCCACCATTCATGAATCATACACCATTCAATCAACCTTGTTTAATCCTCACCATTCCCTGCTAGCCCACGGGTCTTGAACGAGCCCCATTGAATTCACAACGAGCTATGTAGGTTGCTGCCACATATACAATTTTGATGTCATCTTCCACTAACTTCATATGATGCTTTTGTAGGTACCACCAGACATCAATGATCATCATTTTTCCATCATGGATAAATATCCACCACTCCTTGCTAACCCCATGGGACTTAGTCGAGATCCACCAAAAACTTAGCGAAACTTATGGGCACTGTCAGATCTTCCTTATTGCAACTGTTGATCATACATTATTGCAATGTCACTAAAAATTTGAACTTAGGAACTTCTAATCAGAGGTTGTGAGGTTTTGAAAACCTTTGAAATGTTGACAACAAAGAGAACCTCAAACCTCGTCAATCGATTGCTAAAAAGTGAGGGGTCGGTCATGGGATGGACATCAATGACATAAGTTATAACTTATGTGACTTGTAACCTACAATACCAAGTCACTAAAAAAATAGAAACTATTTGAATGTTATTAGTGCAAACTCATGGACAAATAGGGTTTAACTGATAAACCCTTGACCGAGAGCATGAAAAAATGAATGTTGACATCCCCATTGACATCATGACCTGCACAATATGTTTCTAGAAAGCTCTTGAGAAACCCATATCGAATCTACATCCTATTTCCTCTTCTTCTACGTGGAAACCTCTCTACAACTTCATGACAACATTTGCAACAAATTGATCAAATTTATAATATTTGCAATACATGCACTTTAGTATCATCAACCTGCCACACACTTCCAAAACCAAATCCATTGCTTTCACATTCATCCTTTGTCATCATGCCAACAATCTCCCTTGCATGATTTTCACTTTTGACATCAATGAAAACATCATAGCATATGCATTCATGAGCAACCAGTACCCATGCTTCGATATTCACCGTAAACCATATCTCCTTGATATCAATGTCACTTTCCATTAATGTCATCATCTTCACCTGCATGAGCAACTCCATTTCATTCTAGATCCTCTTTCATCATGCCAACATTTTACCTTGCATGTTTTCCCCTTTTGACATCGATGACAACTATATGCTAACAATCTCCCCCTTTTTCATTGATGGAAAAACTTAAATTCTCAACTGCCAAAGGTCAAAAACTAGTGATGGATAACATCTGAGCTCTCAATTCTCCTCCTTTGACATTCCTTCTCCTTTTCTCATCTTATGAGCATCTACACCTCTTTCTCCCATGTTCAAATTTCTCCACCTTGCTCAAATACTTGAGCATTTCCACACTTTCTCCCCCCTTTGACATCAATGGTAAAGGATCACAACTTTCTCCTCTTCTTTGTCTCAGGTCACCATACTGCTGTAGCCTTCACTTCTTCTTAGAAATGGAAACATTACTTAGCTCCTCCTTTGACTGATACCAACTGAAAATATTTTTTTTCTCTCATCCCAAATGTTGCTCTCCTTTTTACTACAATGGAAAAAACCATATGCTTCAACTTCTCTATACCAATTACTAATATTTGATGCTAGTTGAAGTGCCATTACATGCTTAGTGCCAATCAGTTCTAATATCAAATATAGATGTTCTACTTCATGCTCTATACCAATTGATATCATATACTTTTCTTCATCCTCTTCTATTGGCCTACTCACACATTTTCTTCTTTCCATGTTTCGCATTTCATTTGTACCAACTAATTTGATCATACAATTGATTTGCTAACTAAGGAAACTCCCCTTGAGATCATGCAACATTCTCTTAGCATACTTGAGCATTTGCTTCCTTTTGGGCTCTGTACCAACTAGACTATTCTAAACAAATTTACAATGGTTTGATACCAATTTAAAAATAATATATATAGAACAAAGCCCCCTTAGCCATATCTCTTCTCCTTATAGTCAAGGAGCATTTTTCTGAACAAAGCATTTACACCACCTTTTCTTCAATATCTGATACCAAAAGTGGATATCAATTTATGTAGCTAACTATCATCTTCTTTGTTGATGTTCTTACCCTCTGATGAGCATTTCAAAGAGAAAGAATGTGACCATAAATCTACAATGATCAAGTCATTAGAAATTTGTAAAACATGTTTAACCTGACTTGATCTCTCTCTCTCTCTATTTCCAGGGATGAATAAAATACTAATGAAACTTGATGTAGACCCAGGGGTAGAGTGGCTCAGTCTCCCTCTCAAAGTGAACAAATACAAGTAATGATATTTGCTTCAATACAATCCCTTCAAGTTGTTCCCAATGCCCACACTAGGCCTCTAGCCTTCACAACACCACCTATGAATGGAATCCTTTGAAGAAGATCATACCAAGGCCTAATGGAAATTGAAATAGAGTTCTTAGAGGACCTACACAACTATTCTCAAAGATCTCCAATGATTCCTTTGCAAGTTTGTGGACTTTCAGCATAACACCCTTATCCTAGGGCTAGAAGATTAGTCCTATTTTACAAAGAAAGTACTTACCAAAAACTTGGATTCTACTTAAAATATTTTGAAAAAGATAGAAAACCTTTCAAAACCTTAGATTGTTTAGCTTGTTCTTAGATTTAAGGTCTCTAACCTGGTGAACCGAGAAACCCTCTATTTGTATGCAACTAGCCTAGGGTTTATTGAAACTCACCTTTCCAAGTATTCCCAGAATTAGCCACTATCCCAAACACATTCCTACAGGTCTGCATAGACTCTTTGCACCCTCACAAACTCAATCCCACTATTTTTTCTTTGAAAACCATCATAAAACCATCATTTTACAAGGAAAATAGCCATGTTAGCCCTAGGGAGCCCCACAAACACCATGCATATGACTCCACCTAATCCCAAATGCCTCTAAAACACCAATCCTAACTTTTTACCAATCAATCCACTGAGCCATAGTGTCAAACAGTAGGTGGATTGTTTAATACATTAGGATTTGCCTCTCAAACCCTTGAGTCAACAAGAGCAGGGCGGTCACTATGTTTTCTTGATTTCTCACAAAAAACAAAGAGTTAAGACTTCAAATAAAATGGAATTGCAAGTAAACATGTGTATCCACAATCATTGATGATCTCAGGCCATGAAAATCTTGTATGCGTCCATACAACACCAAGAATCTTCAGAAAAATAATGAAAATAATAGAAAATTGCACAATGAGCGTGGTATTTCTAATGTATGATCTAATACAGACTTCACCAACCCATTATTCAAGCCTTGGAATGCCTTTTAAATCATTCCAACATAAAACTACCTTCAACCACCAAGCAAAACTAATCATTTTAGCTAATTGACACTTAAATTGCAAATTTTTACAATGTTACACTTAAGAACATTTTGCAACTTCTGCATTATTCCACCTAATTGACCTTTAAGACCTAAAACACCTTTAAACACCTATAATATGGTATTTTGGACCTTACTCAACTTCTACTAAGACCTTTAAACTTGGAAACAACAAAAGTGCTTGATTTTACCCATCTTGACATGGGTGACAACTTTTACAATTTTCATGTTTTAACATATTTTGCAACTTCCTTGTTGCTTAAAGATTGAAAGACCTTCAAAACCACTTTTAATCACTTCAAGGAATCATTTTTTTACATCATAAGGTGTAGGTTCCCCTGCACCAAAACTCCCTTGGACTCATGCCCCATCACTACAAACTAGTGATGTAAGGTAGAAACACCCACATTTGGTGCCTCTTGTTGACATTTCATTCTCCACACCTTCTTAAGCTTCTTCTCTATCTTTTCAACCTTCTTACCAAGAATATGTGAACCATTATTCACTTTGGGAGAAGTATGCTTCCTTCTATTCTTCCTCTTTCTCTGTACTGTAGGTCTTACAAGATCTAGTTTGCACTCTTTATCTATGTGACCAAAGTTTTCACACTTGTAGCATACCACATACATATTCCTTATAGGAGCAAATTAATTTCTATTTACATATTTAGTGCTCCTTCTAAGTGCAGCTCTACATTCTCTAGCCCTATGACCAAAAAATAATTATAGGTATAACAGTAACCATTAAAACATGGGGAGTACCTGGTCACAGCGTTCCTCTGAAGAGGATGTGGAGGTATTCTTTGATTTGGATTCTTCATGTATCTCATCCTAATAAATCCTCCTAAATAAACTCCAATAATATTTTTTCTTTTTCTTTGATGCCTTGGGACTGATTGAACTCCATCTTCTTATCTGTTGTGATCATATTCTTCTGATAAGAAAGAATTAAAAAATATTCCTTTTCTTGTTTGCAGTAGGTCTCTTCTCTTCTTCGACTTTCTTATTAGTAGAGAGATTTTTTCATCTTTTTCTTTCTTCACTCCAATTGTTCCTTTTCCTAATTCTTTATTTCTAGAGGCATTTTCTTTGGTACTGCTTGTGCAAGTGTTACCTTCCTTAGTGTAACATTTTTCTTCTACTATGAATCTATCAAATAATCTTGCGGAAGTAGAAGGACTCTTCCCTTTCTCACAACCAAGGTCAATCTCCACTCTTGGTCTTGATTTTTGTCTTGATGGCTTTTTTGATATGATCAACTCATCTAACATTTTAGAGCCACCTTTCAACTTCAAGCCTTTGTCAGTCCACCCCTTGGTTTCTTCTAACTCCTTTCTTAGTGCAACTATCTATGCTTCCAACTTTATGCACTCATCTGATTTAGACTGTAGTTTAGATTTAACTGCATCTTCTATCCTCTTAGCTTCCTCAACTTGAGTCTTTAGACTAACTATCATTTGATCATATTCTTCAAGGTTTTTAGTTAGTCTATCTATCTCCTTTTAAGAATGAAACTTTTGTTCTTCATTCTCCTTCTTCAAACTTTTAATATAATTTAGAGCATAAATGAGTTTACCTTCAAGGTCCACTTCTTCTCTACCAGAGGTTTTAGCTTCTTCATCATTGTCAGACCTCTCAACATCTTCATCAGAGGTCATTCCAAATGGGTCACACTCATAGAAACTTCCATGTTCATCATCTAATCTACCATTTACATCAAATGATCCACCCCTTCACTTGTGTGTAGATTCTCCTTCTCATTCTCCTTACTATCCTCTTCTTTATTAGGATTATCCTTTTTACTATGAAAGCATTTAGCAATTATAGCACTTATTCTACCAGACTTAAAACTTTTAGTGGGTAGCTTACCTCTGTATTTTCCAGAGCTTCTTCTCAATCTCCTAATGTAATCAACTTCCACTTAATCAGACTCCTCAAATCCGAATGTAGATGATTCTTCCTCATCACCTCTAACTACAGATTCTCTCTTGGATATATCTGTGGTCTTCTTATTCTCATTCAGGTTCACATTTTTAGACTCTTTAAACTCTCATCACCTCCATACATCCTTTTCAACTTATTCCCTACTTCATGTGTACTTTTTCAATGCACGACTTTTACAAATATGGAATTTGACAGCCTATGAAGAATTACATCCATTGACTTAGCATTTAATTAAACACCTTTTTAGCCCCAATTTTTAGAGGCATAGCAGGAGCTGTATATCCATATACCATTGACATCCATACATCAAATCCTATGGATCCAAAATGAAACTCCATTTTTTTTCACCACCATACATAATCTAATCCATTAAAGAAAGGTACTTCTGCTACAAATGAATCTCCCTAACTAACCATTTTTGCGTTCACTTATCCAAGATCTACCTAAGCTGATTAAGCTTCTCCTAGGGTACCTAGGGATTTGATACCAATTTTTGGAAGATAATGATCTACTAAGAGGGGGGTGAATCAATAGATACTCAAAACTTTGGCTCTCAAAAACTTAATGGAGACTACTTCCTTAGCTCCAACTACTTTGTGCAGATTTCTTTCTTAAACTGTTGATATGAAAATTGAAAAGTAAAGATGCAAACATAAAAATTCAAATAGACAATAGACAATCAACATACACATGCCCACAACACTAGATATATGTGGAAAACCCAAGATGGGAAAAACCACGGTGACAAAAGTTTCTTGAGGCTACTGATAAAATCTAATGTGACAAATGAAATCTCTTTTACAATGTTTAGGGCTACAAGCCAACAAAGCAAAAAATCCCTAATTTAGAAGGAACAACTTCAAGGATGCTAAAACACCCTATTTTAGGAGCTACAACTCCAAGGAGACTACAATCACGTAGTGTGAGCTACAACTCAATTCAATGAGGCTACAACCTATGAAAGATTACAAATTTATATGTGCATACAATTATGTTCTCCTCAACCTAAAAATGAACCATTAAATTTAATGAATAGTTGCACACTCAACAACTTACACTATTGCTACTGAAGTTGCACTCTCAGCAACATACCTCTGCTCTACACTCTTCTATGCACATAGAACGATCATTGTTCTATCTTGATGCACTACATACCCTCTTCACCATGAATGAAAATATCTAGAAGATGTTCTTTATTATAGTCTAGGACTTCACAGGTTCACACTATCTACTACACTTCACTCTCTCTTTGTTACATACTCATCAGGATGTATCCTTTATTAGTGTTGCCTCCAACTATAGGTTGTTCTATCTATTCATAAAAATTCACTACAATGTCAAACTCATCTCCTCTACCAACATCTACTTTTTTCTAACCCTATTCATCCAACCTTTTGAAAATATATGATTTTCATCTTTCTCCACTGACTTTCTATCACTACCTCGAGATTCTCTCTACCATCTAGATCATCTATAACTTACTATTAGGGTTTTCTTCACATATTAACTTCACCAGAGGCTTCCTTTGCCTCAATCCACACACAAACACCACTGTCTAGCTCATAATTAAGATAGTTGATAGAGTTTATTAGATATGCCATATCTTGCATCGAGCCACCCAACATTTAGTTTTGTTATAGATAATTTTCCTTCATTCATTCTCTATCAAAACCTAGAATCAAATATGCATAAAATGTAATCTCCTATTCATTTGATCTGATTCTATCTTGATCACATCTACAATCTAGAATAATCTGTTAGGGTTTATCACATATCTTACTTTACACCACACCTATGCATTGAGCCTCACAACATTAAATTTTGTCTTAGAGAATTTTCTACGAATAACAACCTACAAAACCCTAGGATCAAATTTCCATTAGTTATGTTCTACTGTCCATATGATCATATTTGGTCTTAACCACTTCTAGAGATAGTTTAGCCACCTTAAAGATTAAATATTCATTGACAATGGTCACAGATGCAGTTAGAAAAAATAATTCCTTTGTCTATGGTGGTTACTAGTTGAAACCTTGTTTACACAAACTTAGCCATTTGAGATCTTCATCTATGAATATGGGTCGTCGATCTTCTCTTTCGCACCACAATCCATTGGCTCTCATTCATCATCATATCTTTAAAACTTTTCTATTAGATCAATTACCTTTAATCATGCATTGTTGATCTCCACTGACTAATGATCACCGTTGGATCAATCACCTTATGATCTTCATCATCAATCTCCTTCATACACAACTCGCCATACACAAGGTCCACCAAGACACATGTCAAAAGCTGGCTATCCCCATGAGCTCTGACATCGGGCCCACACAAACCTTGTGTGGTTTGCGGGATATTTCGATCTATCATCTACATCATCCCCACATAACTGATAACAACAATGTGACCTAATATATCAAGCAATCACTCTTTGCCACCTATTAGCCTTCATCATAATCTTGTTGGGTTCAAACAAATACACTGTGGGCACCATCAGATAT
>VDFB02184713.1:0-18954 GCA_007258455.2 Sequoia sempervirens | reverse complement strand
CTTAACCCTCCCTCCCTCTATCTCTCTCCCACTCCCTCCCTCTCTCTCTCTTTCTCAAGTATCTTCAATATCCTACCCCCTCTCCCTCTCTTAGGTTTCTCTCTCACTCACTCACTCCCTCTATCTCTCTCCCCTTAACCCTAAACCCAAAACCCTTAACCTTAAACCCTTAAACCCTCTACCCTCTACCCTTAACCCTCCCTTCCTTTATCTCTCTCTCTCCCAAGTCTCTCCCTCCTAACACCACTCCCTCTCTAAGGTCTCTCTCTCACTCATTCACTCTATCTCAAATTTCGCCCTCCCTACCCCTTCTCCCTCTCTTAGGTCTTTCTCTCACTCCGCTGCTCCCTCTAGCTCTCTCCCCTCCATACCGCCAAACTCCCTAAAGCCTTGACCTCTACCCTCTACATTTAACCCTCTACCCATATCTCTCTTCCACTCCCTCCCTCTTTCCCTCTTTCCATCTTCAATCTTCATATTATGTTTCTTTGCCTTCTAATTTTCCATTTTAAATGAAAAAACTTGGTTTTACACCTTATTTAAGTCATTTAATCCTTGATTTTTGTCTCCAATAGATTTATTTAAAACTATAGACACCATCCAATTGAGTTATGAGATTCCTCTCTTCTTCTATTAGGATGTAAGAAAAATCATTTGAGAGGTATTTTTGGATCTTAGCCATTCTACTTTTAAGGAGATCCTTTCTTTGAAAAGGTTTCTAAAGACTTGGATATTCCACTCTTTTAGTCTGAGTTTTATGAATTTTAACTTTCAATTGAATATGCACATCTTAGTGCAATGATCAACTGTTTGGGTGAGCCAAGAGTCAGTGACAACCATTCCTCTCTCTCCCCTTCCCCTCTCTCATAACTCATAAATAAGTGACATATTTCATGAAGAAGTGAAATGAGTATTTTTTTTGTTTCAAATAAAATATCACAACTCTCCACTATAATTATATCATTTAAAAATTAAAATGGTCATTTAATAAAATAAAACACTCATTGAAACAAGTGTTGTTATCATAGTGAAAAAATATTGTTCTTATCTTTACAACAATTGGGGTAGCAATGTACAAGCATTGGATAATTTTATATTAATAGTTTGTCCTATAACAAATATAAAACGTGAGCACAATAAATAACATGTATTATCCCATTAAATGTGAAGGATTTTCAAAAAAATTTAGTGTTCAACTATTGGTCCATTTTTGTTCAGTATAAGTTGTATTTTAAATCATTATGTGTTGTTTTTATAACAACAAATAGATTTTTTGTCTTCAACTATTAGTCCACATGTGTTGAATATAAAAGGTAGATATATCAAAGATTTATGGTTATCAATAAGTATTTGGTTTCTCTCTCTCTCTCTCACTCACTCACTCCCTCTATCTCTCTTCCCTCTACCCTAAACCCTATACCCTTAAACCCTCTACCCTCTACCCTTAACCCTCCCTTCCTTTATCTCTCTCCCCCTCCCTCCCTCTCTCTCTCTCTCTCAAGTCTCTCCCTCCCACCTCCTCAACCATAAACCTTTAAACATTCTATCCTCTACTCTCAACACTCTTCCCCACCCCCTTCTCCCTCCTATTTCTCTCTCTCTCTCTACCTCTCCCATTCTTCCCCTCTTCCCCTCTCCCTTCCCCCTCCTAATTATTTCTCTATATATATCTCTCTCCCTCCCCCCCCTCTCTCTCTCTCCCTTTCCCTCTCTCTCCCTCTCTTGGGTCTTTCTCTCACTCACTCACTCCCTCTATCTCTCTCCCCTCCACCCTCAATCCTAAACCCTTAAACCATCTACCCTGTACCCTTAACCCTCCCTCCCTCTATCTGTCTCCCATTCCCTCCCTCTCTCTCTTTCTCTCTTAAGTATCTTCAATATACGACCTCCTCTCCCTCCCTTAGGTCTCTCTCTCCTCCTCCTGCCCCTCTATCTCTCTCCTTAACACTAAACCCTCTACCCTCTACCCTTAACCCTCCTTCCTGTATCTCTCCCTCCCTCCCCCTCTCTCTCATCAATTCTCATCCTACCTCCTCAACCATAAACCCTTAAACCTTATATCCTCAAGCCCTCAACACTCTTCCCCTCCCCCTTCCCCCTCCTAATTCTCTCTCTCTCCTTCTTCCCCTCTTCCCCTCTCCCTTCCCCCTCCTAATGCATTCTCTCTCTCTCTATATATATATATCTCCCTTTCCCTCTCTCTCTCTCCCTTTCCCTCTCTCTCCCTCTTGCCCACCCTCCACCTCCTAATTACTCTCAGGTATATAGAGAGGAGGAAGATGGAGATAAAAAGAGAAATAGAGATAGAGACATATAGTAGGAGAGATGGAGGGAGAGATGGAGTGAATGAGACAAAGGGGGGAGAGGGAGAGATAGCTTAATAGATAGAGGGGGGAAGAGGTGAGAGTGACATAGATAGTGGTAGATATAGAGAGCGATAGGGAGAGATATATCAATCACCCTCCCTACATCTCTATCTATTCATCCTTATCTCTTTATCTCTCTACCCCTCTCTATCTCTTTGTCTCCCTTTCTATTTGTATGTTTTTCATTATCTCCCTCTCTCTCTATATTTTCTTCCCTATATTTATCTTTGTCTCCTTAGGAGTTATTGCAATGCGTTTATTAGAGAGGTCTTAAGAAGAGACTATCATATCTTTAAATCAAATGGCATGCTACCTTGAGGCATAACTCCCCAAGGACACATGCCCTCCCTTGGACCCTGACATAGAACAACCAATCAGAATTTGGTTTCTCTCTCTCATATTAATATATAATACTATTCTCAGTAGGTATATTTTGTATTATGTGAAATATACTTATTTATTAATTATAATTATAATAGTTTTATCGTGTTAATAATTTTGTTAGGGAATATAATATCTAATTATAATAAGTTGAATAATTATATTATTTGTTATGTAAAAATATATCTAACATATACTTAACTATATTAGAATATTAAAACCTGGCTAAATGGTGCCAAAATTTTGAACTTAATTAACATATTGTAAAAGCTAACGAAACCAGGTTGTAACTCGTCAAATTGGAGAAGTGAAAGGTCAATGCCAGCGCCGAGGGAGAGTTTGGAGTAGTGAAAACAAGGTCAATGCCAGCGCCGAGGAAGAGTTTGGAGGAGTGAAAACAAGGTGAATACAGCTGAGGGAAGAGTTTGGAGTTCGCTCTCAGAGTCAATACAGTGTGACAGAAAGAAGTTTGGAGGAGTGAAAACAAGGTCAATGCTCGATTATTAGGAAGGGGAGTTTGGAGGGAATTGAAAACAAGGTCAATACCAGTATTTGAGGGATGTGAGGGTTGAGGCACTCATGGAAAATCAGCGACCAGGGGCAATAGAAGTACTATAAGTTTGGCACCCCCATTCTCTTTTTAACCTTCAGATTTTCATGCCCTGGTTTCCAAGATCTTTTAGGTACATTTGTGCCCCCATTCTCATAAAATGAATAAGATAAGATAAAAAAAAATAAAATAACACAAAAAAACATCACCTACAATCCCATTCAAGCATTTTAATTAATTCCTTGAATTAAACCTAAAACAAGAATCATACACACCACAATAGTGAGATGAATGAAACAACCCTTGATCATTTTATTCAAAATTCAGATATGCTTGTTCAATGGAGAGACATCAGTTTGAATTAATCATATCAATTCAAATGTTAGTACTGTCAGAATACATCAAATCCCCATGAATTCAAAACCTACTACAAAATGATTCAAAACCTAAATTGCATTTTCCTTAAAACCATCAGACTTTACAATTTGCTCTGCAACTTCATCTAGACTCGACCAAAAATATCTAAGTTGCTAACCCGTACTTTTGGCCTTGAAATCCTTCTTATAGAAAAAGGAGTTGCAAACAAGCATCGAGCTAGAAAGCACACGTGTCACCAGCCAATTGGACCGCCTTGTACTCTTCATCAGTTGTCCAATCAAAATTGATCACCTCATTCACCTTGACACTATAAGGTTTGTACTTAACTACCACCTGATTCGATTCTCTTTCAAAAGACTCCAAGAATGAGCTGGTGCTAATGATTTTGTCCATGCAACTGACCAAAAAATCATAATCTGAGTTACCCTATTTTTTAGGGTTTTGTAGTCCAAACATGATATAAAGGGGCTCTTACACTTTTGTAATTACTGTAGCTTGTGTAAGAGGCCCCATGGATACTGTTGTAATTGTAGGATGCATGAATAGGGTGTAGGATGAGAAATAAAGAAGGTATAGCTGATGTCCTCAAGAGTTTTGTGAAGAAAAGCATGTGAAATGAGAGGTTCAAGCCTAAGTTTCAACAAAACATGTATGGGAGATATGATTTTATAAATTTTTATCCGTAATGAGACCCTGTGGGTTGTTCCCGAACCATTTGAATAAATGATATGCATACACACACACACACACACACATATATATATATGTATGTATATGTATTTTTAAATGTAAATGTAAATGCAATTACTAGATGCTCTCCTAGAACAATAAATGCAACATATCATTAAAGAAATCTATATCTATGTATATAAATGTGTATTTCTAAATGCAAGTGTAAATGCAAAGAGCATATGGTTTTTTAGTGTTATAGATACAACATATCCATAGATTAATGTAATTGAAATTCTAAAGTCTTCAACACATATAATGTAAATCAATCAAACTATTAAACTACGCAGAAATAAATGAAAACAGTAAATGCATATGTATGTGTGTATTTGTAAATGTAGGTGTAAAATAAATAAGAATAATGTGAAATTATAAAAAATACAAGGAAAGGTCTCCTCCCTTCTTGGTAGTGATAACCTCTCCACACAACCCTTAAAATTATGAATGAGAGGAATATAATCTTTAAGAAGAACTCAAATTTGATTCTCTCCTACCTGATGCAATTAGTCATTTTATCCTTACAAACATTTATAGCGATTACTAGAGGCACATAGACCAATTCTTCATAATAGAATAATTTAATCATACTTTTCCAATGATGGCATTATGAGAAAACCTTGGGTTAAATGAATAATTCCTAGCTAAGTTCTTTAAATCATGTCCAACCATTTAAGAGAAGACCACTACTATGTGTACATAGATACCATGGAGAAAGGCTAGTCTTTGGGCTCTTTCATCAATCATCCTACCTTAAAACATACCAAAAATTTCCTAGCAATTAGACATAGGAAGATTTAGTATGACTTAAAAAAAATTTATTGCCAAAGCGTAAACTTATGATGACTTAACCAGGCCTAGTACACACTCCCTCCCCATTAACCACTTAGACATATGGAAAGTAAATGTAAATTTGCTGCTATTTTTAGTCATGTAGGTGTCTAATAAACCACTTGGTGGTGTTTCCCTTCAAGTTTGTTGCTTGAATGAAGAGCAAAAGTCATTTGATTACAATTAGAGAATACATTGAGGCCTTGGTTGTGTAACTAGTGGACCATAGTCGCATTTAACACTTATTACAAAGTTTGGGAGTTAAAATGTTAAGTAGATATGATTTGTGATGGACACATTTTGGATGGTGGCAGAATAGCTTGCAATCTATCAGAGACTTGATTACCTTATAACTTGTGAAATTCTAGCGATGAAATATTAGAGATTAATCCTTAATGTCACCTTAGGATCACATCACCATGAAAGAACTTCATCCAACATCATATGAGTGTGGGGTACCACCAAATAGGTATTTCTCAAATCCTATCTTCCTCCGAGGCAATGAGAAATTCAAGAGAGAGGAAAGTGAGAGACATGTAGTATGTCACAAAGAGAGTCAACTAGAGGTCAAAAGATTAGAAAAATTAGCAACACTTATGGAACTTTTTCTTGCTGAAGGGGGTCATGTTCTTATGATGATGAGAGCATAGGTAACGTCGAGGTGCCCTTGAAGTACAAACATCTACGGAAACAATGGGTACCCAAGGAACTTCCTCCAATAAACACCGATTTTTGTGTCAACGAGAGGATATATCGCATAGCACCATCGTCATTACATGGTTTGGGCCTATTTTTGCATGGATGGCATAAAGGTTTGTTACGACAAAGTTACTGAATTGATGAAGTATGTTGGACCCTTTTACAGTTACAAACATTGGATGCAACTGGTTCGATATACACGAAGTATGTGTAAGGAAAATCTGGTGCATCTCAGAGTAACCTCCAAGAACAGTAGTGCCTTTGGTAACTTTCATTTTGATTAGATTGCCTCAAGGACACGTACTACTATGTCCTAAAGTGGAAACAAACACAGTAATTTCCCACATTAATCCTTCTGAGAAAAACACATGTGAATTCAACAGCAAGCAACAACATAGATGAAAGATACTACAGAAAATAGAACACAGATTTTACGTGGGGAAAACCCTTTTGGGTAAAAAACCCCACTCTCCAAAGTTTGAGCCATTCTATTATTCAGCAATAGAAAATTACAATATAGTTTCAATCTCCTATCCTTTTCAGAGATTACATCTTGTTCATCCTAGATACAATCTGGTAGCAACAAATTTCCCTGTACAGTTTATGATCAACCTCTCAAACTAAATGATCTTCGCATTGTTACAATATGATCACATATATAATGTAGATCAACATAAGAGAAATCAAAATATGCTTCATGATTAGGAGCTCTCTCTTCTCCTCTATTTAGGCCTCAAGGCCTTCAGGCATCCGGCCAACCTCTTGGCCTTCACATCTCGTCGGCTCTTCATCTTTCTTGGCTTATCAACTCCCCTATTACTTCTAGAACGTCCAATGCATACATATATGCATTTGTTCTCAACAGTCAGAAAGTAATCTCTAGCTCAGCATCATCATCATAGCAAATATTTTTCCACTTCCTCATGTAGATTTTTCCCTTTCCACACAGAAACGGTCACAACGGGTTCATAGAAAATGGTTCACATCCTGCTTTCTCGGATTGATCCACATCGCACCATGTTGGACAGTCTTCACTCGATCAACAACAATCAAATTGTGTCGCATGTCGATGAGACACAAGAAGTGTCTCCCGGATGCCACAAGACTCATTTACACATTGTTACCAAGAGTCGTCTCCATTGGCAAGAGGTTCTACCGAGCTTACAAGTTGCATAAACCTCAACATGCACATCGGTGAGACTATCGCTATCGCCAGGAGTGTTGGAATATGTTCCTCAATCCTTACTGACATGGAACTCCTGAAGGGAAAATTTGTTGTGATAGTGTTCATGTCTGGGTGACTAACAGTTCTGAAGCTCTTGAAATGATCCTATCATTGTGATAGGGTTGAAGTTTTACCGACAAAGTCTATCGCTATGACTTTGTGCTTTCGGCATGACCTTTTGGTGAGTGGATTTCTACAAGCAATAGTGCGATCTTATCGGGCTAACTCGGGTGTCAGGGAGAGAACCCAGCGATTGGTGGATGTCTCACCGATAGCTTATAGCTATTGGGGTAAAACAGAGGTCGCGGAGAGATGTCTCAATGATGCAGCTTGGTAACACCGACGGAAGTTCTTCGCGGTGACAAAAGACTTCACTGAGAAGTCCTGCGACTTGGTTAGGTCACGCCAACAGGAGATGTCACATGGTCTTCGCGGTGACAAAAAGACTTCGCTGAGAAGTCTTGGTGAAAGTCTTGAGTCTTGCCAATAGCAAGTCTTTGGTAAGACTTAGGGAGCTCAGAGAAAGGTCATGGCGATAGACACGAGTCTTGGTGACAGTGTGACTTGTGAACTCAACATAAGGTCTTGGCAAAGAAGAAATGTCTTGCCGATGGAATGTCTGATTGCTATGACTTGTGCATTCGATATGAGTCTCGCTGATAAGGGAAACCTTTGCCAATAGGAACAAAATGGACATCGATGGTTTCAGTATAGCTTCTTTGTTGTCTTGCTGACTGCTAGAGACTTAAAGCCGATATCGATAGAGGAACTTTGTGGAATCGGGGAGACACTGTGAGTGTCTCACTAATATGCCAACAAAGTGTGAATGTTGTTGACCGTGTGATCATCCTGTGTGGCATCCTACTAGACCAATCAGAGGAAGCAATTTTTTCAAACTGATGACGGTTGTTTTTTGTAACAATTGCAACGCTGGAAAAAAAACAAAAAACTGCATGCAAGGAAAAATCATCTGCTCAAAAGGAACTGTCTATGATTGGCAATGGTAGATAAGGATGCACTGAAGACAAAATTAGAATGTGAATAAGTTTTAAAGAAGATAGATTCTGATTTGGATATACGATGAGTTGTTTGAGTTGTTTAGAGAGCATTGTATGTAACTAATGAACAGTGAATAAAGCTATAGAAAAATAACTAGAGAGTTGGATCTCTAAATTGTATGTAATATTTTTATTACTGTAATACAAAGTGATTTAGTTTGGTGTGGTGGGTTTTTTCCTATAAGGGTTTTCCACGTAAATCTATTGTTCATTGTCTTTGTGTATTTGCTCTATTTCTATAAATCTTTCATGTGTGTCTTAGTTAGATTGTAATTTGAAAAATTAAAAGCCCTACATTTCATTCTTCCCTATGGTTTTAACATTAGGGAAGTGTTTCGACACCTCTACTTTCCTTACAAGTGGTATCAGAGCCTAGCCAGTTATGTTGTCCTTGTGAGTGGGTTGGGTTTTTTGTGTCAATCCTTTTCCAGTGGGACTTTTGTAGAGTTCTTTTAATTTAATTATAGATTAAGATGGCAAGCACATCCAATAGGATGGAAATAGAGAAATTCAATGGTAGCAATTTTGAGCTATGAAAACTCAAAATGGAAGATATGTTAGTTGATCAAGATCTTTGGACTGTTGTGACTGGAACAATGCCTAAAGGCATGAAGCAAGAGGATTGGTACTTGGTAGATAGAAGTTCTAAAGGGATGATAAGGCTTTGTTTGGAAGACTCTGTTCTTCTGAATGTGCATGAAGAAAAGACTACTTCTTCCTTGTGGAAAAGACTAGCATCCATTTATCAGGGCAAGTCCTTGGTGAATAAGTTGTTCTTGAGGAAGAAGTTGTATTATTTGAGAATGCAGGAAGGAGGATCTATTGCTGATCACTTAAATTCTTTCAACATTTTGATTGCTCAGTTAACATCTGTTGGTGTGAAGATAGAAGATGAAGATCGTTGCATGCTGTTGATGTGTTCTTTGCCAGATTCTTAGGATCATCTAGTGATGGCTATTGGGAGTATGACATCCACTTTCAAGATGCAAGATGTTGCTTATCTGTTATCGGAAGAGATGAGAAGAAAATCTTCTGAGATGGCAAAGGAGGCTCTGGCTGTCAGAGGTAGACCAAAGGAGAAAGGAAAGAAGAAGGACAAGAAGTCTAGATCAAAATCAGAAGGGAGATCTAAGTCTCCTGGCAAGAAGTCAAAGGTGAAGTGTTGGAACTATGGGAAACCTAGTCATGTCCGAAGGGATTGCAAGGAGGAGAAAAAGAAGAAGAAGAACTCTTCTAAAAATGATTCTTCTCAAAGTGATGCAAATGCCTTCATTGCAGCTTTGGCTACACGAGCATCTGATGATGTCTAGCTGATTGATTCTAGAGCATCCTTCCACATGACATCTCATAGAGAATGGTTCATGAAGTATGAAGAATACAGTGGTGGAAAGGTGTACTTGGCAAGTGACTCATCTTTGGAAATTTTTGGTTGTGGAAGAGTCATAATTCAATTCCCTGATGGAAGAGTGAAGGGAATCAATGATGTGATGCATATACCAGGTCTGGCTCGAAATCTACTTTCTGTAAGTAAGCTGAATGATATCGGAGTGCATGTCACATTTTTAAATGTTCTGCAAGATGACTAGAGGCTTTATGGTGTTGGCTAGGGGTGCTCGAATTGGTACCTTGTACAAGCTGGATGCACAAGCTATTCAATGCAATAGTGTCTCTGCAAAGTCACTTAAGGCTGCTCATGGAGAAAAGAAAGAAAACGTTCCTGATGGAGTAAATGCCATGGAGGTTAAACTTCCAGCAGAAAAGACTATGCTCTAGCATCATAGGCTTGGCCACATTGGTGAAAAAGGTTTAAAAACTTTGAAAAAAAAAACTTGGTAGAAGGGCTTGAAGATTGTAACCTTGAGTTTGAATTTTGTGAACATTGCATATATGGAAAGTAACACCATATTTCATTTTATTCCAGTCCTCACAAATCTTCTAGTTTACTTGATTATATACATTTTGATGTGTTTGGTCCAGTGAACGTTCCTTCTCTATCTAAAACAAGATACTATGTATCATTTATTCATGATTATTCAAGAACATTTGTATATTTTCTTAAAAGTAAATCAAAAGTGTTCAGTCAGTTTAAGGAATTTGAAAACCTTTTTGAAAATCAGACTGGTAAGAAAATAAAATGCTTAAGGACTGACAATGGCGGTGAGTTCTATTTAGATGAATTCAAAATGTATTGTATAGATCATGGGATTAAAAGACATAAGACTACACCTTACACTCCATAGCAAAATGGAGTTGCTGAAAGGTTCAATAGGACAGTAATGGAAAGAGCACGAAGTATGCTGAGCAGTGCTGGCTTGGAGGAGAAGTTCTGGGATGAAGCAGTCTCTACAACATGTTACTTGGTAAATCATTCTCCTAACTCTGCTCTTGTTGAGAAGATGCCTTTGGAAGCATGGTCTGGAAAGAAGCCCTCTCTGAGACATATTCGTGTCTTTGGCTATGAGGCATATGCATATGTGCCATTTGAAAAAAGATCTAAGTTGGAAAACAAAGCTATGAAGTGTATTTTTATTGGCTATAGCGCTAGAATAAAAGGAGACAAGCTTTGGAATCCTAAGACTGAGAAGGTTTTGTACAACAAAAGTGTTATGTTTCGTGACCTGAAATCTTCTATATTGGATCTGCAGTCAGAGAAGAAATCAGAAAATGAAAAGGATGTAACAGCAATTCCTCAAACACCAGATAAAGAGGAATTGAAAAATCAAAATGTACCTAATACTAAGGATAGCTCAAGTAGTTCTAAAAGTTCTGAAGATGATGAAGAACCACCTCAGCCTCAGCCTGTGAGGAGGTCAACTTGTGAAAGAAAGCAACCTGAAAGGTATGAGTTTTCTTTAATAGAGTCTACTTGTACCTTTGCTTTAATTTCTAGCACTGATGAACCTAGGACTGTGAAAGAGGCATTTAAAATGTCTGATTCAAACTCTTGGTTGGAAGCCATCAATGAAGAAATGGAATCATTAGAAAAGAATGACACCTGAAGTTTGGTTCCATTTCCTAAAGGTAGAAAATCTGTAGGCTACAAATGGATATTCAAAAAGAAAATAGGTCTAGATGGCAGTGTAGAAAAATATAAAGCGAGGCTGGTTGCAAAAGGTTATTCCCAGGTAGAGGGGATTGACTATGGAGAAATCTTTTCTCCTATAGCTAAGCTGACATCTATTAGATTTCTTTTGTCACTTGCATCAGCATATGATTTAGAGATTGAACAGATGGATGTGAAAACAACATTTTTTCATGGTGATCTTAAAGAAAAAAATTATATGTCCCAGCCGGAGCACTTTTTGGTAAAAGGTTAGGAAAGGCTGGTTTGAAAGTTGAAGAAATCTCTGTATGGTTTAAACCAGACTCCTAGAATGTGGTACCAAAAGTTTGACACGTTTGTCTTGTCTTTGGGATTTGTAAGATCAAAATGTGATCATTGTGTGTATTACAAAGCTGAAAGTGATCAAATTCTTATTATTGCTCTATATGTTGATGATATGTTGCTTACATAAGAGCAATAAGTAAGCTATGATTTATCTTAAAGATACATTTGTACTTAGATTCAAATAGAGAGGAGCTTTTGGTTCTTGGGGTATATTAAGGAATGGGAAGCCAACTTGGGGACAAAAGAATATGAGAAACTTTGTCTCGATTGATATTCTATGTGTTGTTCTGAAGTTTTTATGTGGTAGTGCCAGCAACTGGTTGTTCCTGGTCACACATGGGAGACAAAACTATCTGAATTTAGCCAGAAATCTTTATTACGAGATAGAGACGCAAACCAATACACTTATACCAAAGTGCAGTTGTTAGTCATATCTATGCAATGGTCTATACAAAAGGTTAGACATTTTAAGTAATTAGGAGTTCTTAAGTGGTTTATAAATAATCCTAAGAAAAAGAAACACATTAGGATCTTTGTGAAAGAATACTTTTAGATGTCAGAAGGGTACTGGAGCTATGCTTTGTGTTACCATGGAAACTTAGTTGAATCCTGAAGAACTCTGGTATTTGGGAGTTATCTGGGCCTTTCGATTGGGTAGGGGACATTATGTGAGAAGATCCACCTAGTGGATATATTTTTCATGATGAATGGTAGTGCAGTGGGTTGGATGAGCAGCATGGTGCTTTGGCTCTGAGGAGGCCCGAGAATACATAGCAGCCACACACATGCACAGCAAAAAGAAACAATGCAGTTTAAATTTTTTGTTATAACGGTAGCTTTGATCTGAGAAAAAGTTACTATCTCTACTATGATAGCCCGAGTGCTATATGTTTGGCAAAAATCCTACTTTCCATGCAGGGATGAAACATATAGATGCTCTTGTATCATTTTTGTATGAGATATGGTAGGAGGATGGGAAGGTCTCCTTGGAGAAAGTGGATACTCTGGAGAATGTTGTAGATGCATTGATGAAGCCTATGAGCACAGACAAGTTCAGGTGGTGTGCCAGTTTGATGGGCTTCTTGGCCCATGTTTTTCAGTAGTTTGTTTATGCTTTGGAGGTGTCAGTAAGATCTTCATCAAGTGGGAGCTTGTTGGAATATGTGCCTCAATCCTTACTAACATGGAACTCCTAAAGGGAAAAGTCACTGTGACAGTGTTCATGTATGGGTGACTAACAGTTCTGAAGCTCTTGAAATGATTGTATCGCTGTGACAAGGTTGAAGTCTTGCCGACAAAGTCTATTGCTGTGACTTTGTGATTTCGGCATGACCTTTTGGTGAATGTATTTCTTCAAGAAAAACTGTGATCTTATCGGGCTAACTCAGGTGTCAGGGAGAGGTCCCAGTGATTGGTGGATGTCTCAGCGATAGCTTAAAGCTATTAGGATAACACAGAGGTCATGGGGAGATGTCTCAACGATGCAGCTTGGTCACACCGACAGAAGTTTTTTGCGGTGACAAAAGACTTCGCTGGGAAGTCCTGGCAACTTGGTTAGGTCACACCGATGGGAGATGTCACATGGTCTTTGTGGTGACAAAAAGACTTCACTGAGAAGTCTTGGCGAAAGTCTTGAGTCTTGCCGACAGTAAGTCTTCGGTAAGACTTAGGGAGCTTAGAGAAACGTCACGGCGATAGACATGAGTCTTGGCGAAGACAAAATGTCTTGTTGATGGAATGTCTAATTGGTATGACTTGTGTATTCGATACGAGTCTCGCCGATAAGGGAAACCTTTGCCGATAGGAACAAAATGGACATCGATGGTTTTGGTATAACTTTTTTGTTGTCTTGCCGACTGCTAGAGACTTAAAGTCGACGTCGATAGAGGAACTTTCTGGCATCAGGGAGACATTGTGAGTGTCTCACCAATATGCCAACAAAGTGTGAACCCCGTTGACCGTGTGATCATCCTGTGTGGCATCCTGCTGGACCAATCAGAGGAAGCAATTTTTTCAAACTGATGACGGTTGTTTTTTGTAATAGTTGCAACGTTGGAAAAAAAAAATGCATGCAAGGAAAAATCATCTACTCGAAAGGAAACTGTCTATGATTGGCAATGGCAGATAAGGATGCACTAAAGACAAAATCAGAATGTGAATAAGATTTAAAGAAGATCGATTCTAATTTGGATATATGATGAGTTGTTCAAGTTTTTTAGAGAGCATTGTCTGTAACTGATGAACAATGAATAAAGCTACAGAAAAATAACCAGAGAGCTGGATCTTTGAATTGTATGTAATGTTTTTGTTACTGTAATACAAAGTGATTTAGCTTGGTGTGGTGGGTTTTTTCCTGTAAGGGTTTCCCACGTAAATCTGTTGTTCATTGTCTTTTTGTATTTGCTCTATTTTTGTAAATCTTTCATGTGTGTCTTAATTAGATTGTAATTTGAAAAATTAAAAGCCCTGCATTGTATTCTTCCTTGTGGTTTTGACATTAGGGAAGTGTTTCCACACCTCTACTTTCCTTACAAGGAGATCACATCGATCCTTCAAGTCATACCGAAACCCATTGTATCAGAATTCATCTACCGACAAGAGTCTCCTCATTGGCATGATCGGTGAGACCTCTCACTGACCCCCAGCTAAACTCATCCGCCAACACTATCGCTAAGACATCTAACTGTCGCCAAGAGGTTATACAGAGTCTCCTCAAGTTTCACCAAAGCACCTGACAATCGGCAAGACATTCGTCTTTCACCAAGACCTCACACTGGGAGAACATGTCATACCTAGTCGGCAAGACATTTGACTTTCGCCAAGACCTCACACTGAAGTCTTTTCTCACTACGAAAGCACCAAGTATATCCTTTGTTGGTGAGACCTTCATCGATCGCTGGGACATCATATTGAAACAAAAGTGTTACTCCCAAGTCACCTTTCACCATGAGTCATACCAACCATCCCATAGCATCGATGAGACAAACGCCCATTGCCAAGAGTTCATAGCAAACTCTTATGTCACTCTGAAGACTCCTAGTGTATAACCATCGGTGAGACCAACTCACTTGGTAGAGGGTTACACTAAACACACCAAATCACGCCGAAAGACTATTTTGTTGGCCAGACATCTCCCAGTCGCCAGGACTGCATACTGATAGGAGCAAGTCAAGCTGATTACCACATTGGCCAGACACACCAAAGGTCATGCTGATATTAGCAAGACTTCCTATTGTCACCGAGACATCATCCTGACTATCCAAGGGTATGCCAAAGGTTTCAGATGCCGATTGCCAAGACATTCAGGAGGTCACAGTGATAGTTTAGGATCTACTAGTAGGTCGGCCAGACTTCTCCTCAGTCTCACCGAAATTGCTCACAAGAAGTTTCATCCTGTGAGATTAAGGCACATTTTCCAACAGTATGCCTAGGTATGCACTGTCAGCAAATTACATACAACTAAAAGATAAGGATCAAAATAAAGGAGTGGCTATGTACATTGATAGAAATCCAAAAGCAACAGGGAATATTGCAAGGTTTATAAATAGTACACAACATGGGTCAACAAATAAGCAACCCAATTGCATATTCGAGGTGCACGAGGGAAACCATATATTTGTATGTGTGATAAAATTAATAACTGCAGGGGAAGAGTTGCTAATCGATTACAATTTGAATCACTTAGTTACAAACATAGTTCCTATGGGGGTGGTACGTACTATGTACCATTTTACCCAACCTCCAATTAATGACTCCAATATACCATTTTATTCTTATGTTTTTTTCATAAGTCTATTGGTTTCATTTTGGTAATGTTTTTTTATATTTAATTTTTGTCATAGGGGGACATTGATCGTACAGAGAAGGCTCTAGCCTAGAGCACAGATCATGATGTATCTTTAGGCGCTTCTACCCGACAGGTTTACCTCATTGTAATTGTACAAATTAGATACGAGCAAAATGTTTATTATTATATTTTTTTCATAAGTTTATTGGGTTAATTTTGATAATGTTTTTAATATTCTTTTTGTAGTCGACTGATTGGGGAAAGGCACTAGTAGTAGAGGAGAGCATCCGCTAGTGAGATGCAGTCCATCTTAGCGTGATGAAAACGCCAGCTTATTCAATAAACCCTTTCAATAATATAGTAAAAGAAGCTCATGAAAAAAATGCAATGAAGAAATGACTAAGTTGATGTTAAAAATGCCTCAAACAAATGAGATAAGAGAGAGGGTTAAAGTATTGACAGAGAGATTACAAAACTTGCAAGTAAGTTGTCATGAGGTCTTTAATTATAACATAAGTTCATTCATGGTTTTATATTTTGTACTCTTTTATGTCATGAACTAAAATGTGTTGTTTTTATAGGGTTATTTGCCTCCTCATGATGCTCCTGGCCATGATCAAGGTACTGCAAGTGCTTCCCGAGGAGTAAGGGTTTGGTACAAGTGTCCATCCTGATCTTCCTACACATACATCACATTATCTGACCCCATAATCTATGCCTATATTGTCGTCTGAAATGTCGGAAACACATACCATGTAGGCATCCATTAATGCACCCTCTAGCAGCAAACACATACCAGAACATGCGTTAGGACATGTACTTAGGGATGCAGAGGTCACTAGTACTGGTGATGTTTAGCAGCATTTCCTAGATCTTCCTGTATTACTAGTACGAGAACATTGTCGGTCACACTTGTGCCGACTGAGGATTTCATTCCCATAAAGATAGATAAGGTCCTAGGTACTTTAAAATGTTTTAATTATTATTCTATAGAATCCAATTGAAATTTACTTATTGATCGCTCTTTTTAGACTATTGATCCTATGATCATTTTGTAGGAAATGATTTTTTTCATAAACATCTAAGTGATATTACATTGGAGCTCTTCGGGCCCACCATACGTACATGGTGGAATCCCCAAAATGAAGATTTAAAAGATGAGTTCATTAATAGTTTAGTTGTGCTATTCAGTGATAAAACATTCAACAAAACCAAGGTCCTTAAGAAAGCTGGTACCTATCTAAAGTATGCGAGGGACCAATATAGGTCACATTTAGAGAAGAACAATAAGTATGAGCATCCCCCCATGATTTTGAAGAGGGAGTGGAAGGACCTGGTGTCCGATGGAAAGGAGAAGGCTGAAAAGAAAAAAATGAAAGACACCACCGAGCCAAGGAAGGTATGTGATATAGAAGCATAAATCTATAAAAAATTCTGATTAATCGCAATTTTAAAAAAAATTGCAGGCTGGATGATTTTTTCACTGATTTTTTGAAAAAATCATTGACTTTTTGGTCAATGATTTTTTTCTGTTTCAAACTGCAAAATCACCAAAAAAATGTGTTTAAAATTTTCAAAAAACGGAATAAAATTGAGGTGATTCGTGGCAAAAAAACCATGAGACCATGGCTTGTTGCTTACTATTTTGATAGATTTTTTTCCAAGAACTACATAGCTTGTTTCAAAGCACTTGTTTAGGATTTTATCAATAGAAGCAAGGTGGCGAACCATTTGAAAAAATGCTTTGGTAGACAAGTACAAAAAATGTAGTAGCATAGAGAAGGTAGTGAACTGTTTGAAAAAATTCCTTAAAGAAATGTAGTCTCATGGTGATGGAATGTCATGAAAAAATGCCATGACAAGCAAATTGCTATGGATTGTCATGGCATTCCATCACCGCGGAGACACATTTGCGCCTCCTTGTGGTACATTCTTCAAACAATTCATTTCCTTGTCTATGGTATTGCTTACTATTATGCTTTTGGTAGATTTTTCAAGCATCCATAGCTTGTTCGAAAAGCACTTGTTTTATGTTTTTACTTTTAGCCATATACGAAGGCATTGAACCCGCTTTGATAAAATTATTTGCAGACATGTATGAATGTGGTAGCATAGAAAAGGTAGTGAACTATTTGAAAAAATGTTTCAAAAATGTGGTTCCCATGGTGATGGAATGCCATAACGAATGCCATGACAAGAAATTGTTATGGATTGTCATGGCATTCCATCACCATGAGACTACATTCTCGGAGGCTTTGAAATAGTTCACTGCCTTGTCTATGCTATTGCTTACTATTATTCTTTGATAGATTTTTTCCAAGCATCCATAGCTTGTTTGAAAGCACCTATTTTAGGCTTTTAGCCATAGCAGCAAGGCAGTGAACTGTTTGATAAAATACTTTGGTAGACATGTATGAAAATTGTGGTAGCATAAACAATTGTCACCATCTGGTATTTATGTAGTTGTAGTATTTTTTGTGCAATGTAATCAGCGATATGAATATAACTAACAAATATATTTTTTCTATAATTCATGGATTGAACTCTGTATTTTATTTGCTCTCAATGTTTGTATGCTATGGAAATGCCATTAATTATTTTTTTTAAAAGTAGTATGCTATGTGTGATACTATCAAAAATGTAATTATATACTAATTACTCTTTCTTTTTACATAATCTAATGTATTTCAAACTTTTCATAGGCTGCCTGATACATCGAAGGAAACAAAGGCAAGACTAGAAAAGTACGGGCAACACAAACTTGGCTCTGGTGGTTAAATGAAATTAGCCACACGAATTGTAAGTATCAATAAATAAAATATTGCATCCAAATTATAATAAATTGAAAACAATTTTGGTTTTATCACACATTAAAAGAAAAATTCATGATCTTCTGCAAAAATGTAGGGCTCTGAATTCAACTGAGTTCCCACAGAAGAGGACCTTAAGATTGCCTTCCAGCAAGGCTATGGAGCCATGGCTAAATGCCTAAGAGTCTTGACTTGGAAAACACAATCTTCCATTGCATCCGACACGTAGGTAAATAAACTCAATAAAGTTTATTTAAAATTGAATACTTGTGCAATCTATTCAATATTAATTTCCACCATAAAGTAATTACATGCCTATTTGTTTTAAACATTCAAGCAATGATAATACTGCACATGACATTGGAATGCAGCCTGGTGAGGGTGGAGCAGAACGTGTAGATGAAGGTCATGGTGTGCATCCTGGTACTTTAAAGCATGTAGAGCATGATCAACATGTTGAGCATGATCAGGCTAGAGAATATCAGGAATATGATGTGGCCCCATCAGGTAAAGAGGACCACTCTAAAGTTCTCTTAAACATATTTAATTGTAATTGGTGTATTAATTAATGTAACCTTTCATGTTTCAACTTTAGAGCATGTAGAGCGCACATCAACGTGTTGAGCACGATCGGGCTAGAGAAGATCAGGAACATGATGTGGCCCCATGAGGTAAAGAGGACCACCCTCATGTTCTCTTAAACATATTTAATTTCAATTGGTGTATTAATTAATGTAACCTTTCGTGTTTCAACT